>SCHK01134524.1:0-37859 GCA_004124795.1 Poropuntius huangchuchieni | reverse complement strand
CAGCTTGCAGCTCCTGCAAAAAAAACAAATAAAAAAAAAAAAGTGGTCAATGTAAAAAAATTACACAAGGCAATAAATCACACAAGTCAGTCACATTTGGATTTAAATGGCCCAAATTCTTACAAGCCACATTCACTTTTGTGGGGGAATTTAAGTCTGACTGAGAGCAGCCAATAGGGGAAGATTTGAGTAACATCATCTCTATAATGCGCTCTACTAGCTCAACATTAAAAATTATTGAAACTTTCATTCTGACAATTACACCACTGATTTACATGAAAAAACAAACAAACAAACAAACAAAAAAATTTCCATCCATTTTTTAGATAGTTTGTGATGAAGACCTTCCACTTTCCACCCTCTTTGGTTTCTTTGAAAGTAAATTACTGAAAATTAATGCTAGATGGTGTCTAACCAAACAGCCAATGCCAAATAAAAAATGGTTTTGATCTTAGAAACATGCACTACTAAGGCTAAAGCTACATAATATTCCCAATAGGCAGTTTCAACTATAGACCTTCAAAAACCAGTGTTGTACAATTACATGCATTAGTTACACATTTACACCAACAAAAGAAATGACCTGATCATATAGTACATAAGTAGGCCTGTTTGCAGATTAGGAACCAGTTATGGGCAATACTAGCAAACAATCAATAACTCGTCAGACAAAAAAGGAAGCTAACTAGTCATTTTGTGAGCCACTAAGCCACCAAAAAAAAATGTACTGGAGTTCATCAACTGGAGCAAACACAACCTGGGATTTGTTTTTGGAGACAAGGTACCTACCAAAACCAGTCCACCAATAGCACCCATGAGTCTGACTGAAATTGGGGTTTATAAGTTAAGATAATTAAAGATGCACCAATCGGCCAACCACGGACTGGAATCAGCTGATTTTCTGCATGACCGGCGACAGGCTGGCTAGTCTCACGTTTTGCCGATTCCAAGCCGGTCAGTTTTGACATCACAGCTATGCTCATATTCACAATGTGACGTGAACGTGAGTGAAGATGACACAAATCGAAACTTGTAATACGCATAAGACCAAACTAAAGACCAGTTCACACCAAGAATGAAAACCGTCAAAATAACTATGAAGATAATGTTAGCACCCACAACAGTAAATGATATTGTCTGTTTATTCTCAGCACATGCTCATGTGCCGATTTAAATTCGCAAGCTTGTTATAGCAGGATTGATTCTGATTGGGTGTCAATGTGTTTATCGTGTATCAGCTGGAAAAAAAAAATCATTCTGAAAGTGATTCCAACGATATTGTATCTCTGTGCCTTTCTTATAGCCGTGGTGTGGACTCTGTAATACTGAGAATGAGTTTTTGAACTATATAGTTTTCGTCCTTGGTGTGAACGGGCCTTAAACCATGGTGGAATCACAGGGCTCAATTAGTTATTTTTAAAAGGGGCAAGGGAGAGAATATTTTACTTGCCTGACTGGATAAGAAGCCTTATTACAACGTCAATAACAAAAATAACTATGGAAACATTGAATTTTGGCCATGTATGAGATAGACTGGTGCAGAAATCAGAACAAATGAGTGCAACAGTGCATACAGTAATTCACTGAAAGTTATAGATGCAAACTAAGGTAGAGAAAAAAAATAAAAAATACATGTCATAGGTAAGTAACATTACACAACTAAGATATTTCCCCAAATATCAGCACAATTGTAATGTTACGCTGGTTTTACACAACAGTAGTTCAATAAACAAGTTAAAATTGAGGCTTACATTTTAGACAACACTGACAATTTAGCAGTGTCTCCAAGCAACACACAGCTGCGTTTCGTTACTGAAGGAATCCACATTTTAGAACTAATCGGGTGAGTCAATGATTCAGCAACCCATTTATACAGTCACTAGCCTTATTACTGAATGAATTAGCCATTTAAACAAATTGGTACAATGTATGTCATTAAAACAGTCACTTGCCGCCACCTGGTGATTTGGTTTCATATCTTAAAATATAAATTTCATTTTTACCAACATTTCTTATTTGTATGTGAACATTTTTTAAATAATGTTAACATTAGTTATGCATTTGTAATTTTGAGGTGTAAATTCATTAAAAGCACCTCTCAGCTTCATTAAACAGTCTGTAAATATATCGACTTCAGATGCAGCTTCTGTTTCCTCTGCAATGGAAAGATACCGATTTCATTTGAATAGTAATGACCAAGTGTTTCTTATTATTCTAACTGAATCAACTGAAACAACGTAAGAATTTAACGTGCAAGACGACATAAGGAAAAAAAAATAAAAAAAATAAAAAAATGCTCATTTATAAATAGTGGGAAACGACATCTGAATTTTTCTTTTGTTTTTTGTTTTTTTTTACAAGAAAAAACAAAATTCGGAATTGGCCAAGAACATAGCAATCGGTGCATTTCTAAAAATAATTGACAAAAAAAGCTGCAAGTTTATGAAACTATACTTGAAAAAGGTAATCAGGTACAGTATAGTAAAGGGTGAAAGTCTAACTTAAGTGTACATATCAGCATAATTAACATACGTGTACATTTTCAAGCAAATTACAGCCACAGAAAGGGAAAATTAACCCATTCAACTAGGTAGAAAAGGCTGAGGCTATTACAAAGTCTTTTTGACAGCGGTTTCCTTTAAAACTCACTCAAAGTCCACTTCACCTTGGAATCTCAGAAAGTCTTATCAAGCGTCATTTAAAAAGGCCTCAGCTTTTCACAAAAAGCCAGAAAATTCCCCAAACAAAGTAAAATCTACAAACTCTTACCAATTGTTTTTTCCCCTCTTATATATGGTAGCCGTCAAACACCTCGCAGACTCAGTTCTCAATTCAAACATCCCAAAGAGAGCGGCAATACTAGTGATTTTAACATGCATGTACGTGACCAACCCCAGATGTGCGTTAATTAACCTTCAGTTGTAGATGTAAGACTGATTTTGCATAACTAGCAGACAGATAAAACCTGAATATATAAAATGTCATTATGTCTGAGATGTTTGGCATACTGCCACATCCCTTGATTTCACAAATGCTGACATGTAGATAATGTGATAAATGTACGGTCAACTTAAAGGGGGTTTTATATGACGGAAAAGCTTAGTTCAGACATTTTCATACCACAGGTGATGTTGTTAATACTAGAAATTCATAATTCTACACTGTCTACAAAACCAACTGGTCAGTGACAAAAGTAAATTCATTTATAAATCAACTAATTTGTCAATGCATGCAATGACTGTGTAAGTTCACTTTGAGAAAGATACAATGGCATCACCTGGAACTGTCAGGAACCCAGACACAGCATTTAATGTGTACATCACCACGAGTACAAGTAACAAGCCAACTTGGCTACAATCCCAATGTAAACTGCACAAATGAATCATTCAATGGAAAAAAAACAAATCAGCCATATAAATATAGATATTACATATACAGAGAATTTTCTAAAGGCCAAGAACCAAGTGTATCAAGAGTTAGAAAAAGGACAACCTATATCTCAGCTTCAGATTCAATTAGAAATGACAACACACAGCATTATTAGCTTCATTCAGATTTATACAGAGCCTGTAAATATGCCATTCTGCACTGTAAAATAAATTTTAATGGTGATATTGCTTTTATAGACCAGTTCTTTCATTTTAACATAAATTTCATTAATGTGTATGTTTTGGTGCGGCGATTGTGAAAGATCTATAACTGCCCACTTGACTTTACACAACTCCAAAGTTCACGCTGTGTATATTTGCGTATTTACACACTAACATTAACAAGAACAGAATGTACAGAGGACATGAGAACAAACATGCCTCTACCTGAACAGGTAGACACACTAACCCTCACACACACACACACTTACTTCTACGTCTGTCACATGTACATAAATTGAGGCATAAATAGTGAGCAATAACAAGGGACTAGTATCACACTGGTGTTAAAGAAACTAATCTACTATAATAGAGCAATCGACATTGATGCACATACGTGCTTCAAGCAATCAGCGTGCATCAACAGTCCTCAGTACTTTATAACATCAATGGATGATCTGTATTATTTATTTATTGTACGGTTACAAGCTATCGTAAAATTTGCTTTTACCTCCCTAAAAGACAGCAAACCTCCAAAAAGACATCTTGTAGTGTGCAAGTCGTTTTAATTATGACAGCAAGAAAACAGATGGATGACTTTGTTTTAACATAACTGTCAGCAACAAAGATACTGCTAGAATACATTGAGCAATATTTAAACTGAATTTCTTAAATTTTCACTTGGGCATAAAAAAGGTAAAAATCTATGGATATGTTCTTGATCTTGAAGTTTATGTTGATTGTGCAGCAACAAATTTAAATAGCAAAGCAACACTGCATTGCCATCCAAAACATTTTGCTCCCCAATTTAGGACTTTGTAGCAACTAATTTCAGAAGCAACAAACGGTCAAACAAAAACAGTCCTACCATGTTGCTTCTGCAACATGGAACATGCATGTGTATGTAAATAATATATATTAAAAAGAAAACAAAATGTTGGTTCCATGCAGACTGTCACCATTAACTACTGTAACATATTGACCCAATTAAAAAAAAAAAAAAAAAAATGCATTTTTGCCAAGAAATTAAAAACAAGGTCATTCAAACTCACTGACATTAATTCTCAAAATTAAAAGCATGTTTTAAAAAATAAACTACACAATCAATCCTAGCAATGTAACGCTATATAGAGTAAGGCCTGGAGACGAAACTGACGTTGTACATGCTGTAAGGGACATTTGCACTCATGAAGAGTGTAGATGTCAAGAGGAGAACAATCACTTGGAGTCATCTCAGGAATTATCAAAATGCATCACAACTTGCATTCAACATCTCTGTGTGATTCCTGGACATGTTTTTCCTAGCGTGTTTACGGTGTCAAAAATCCAAGGCAACGCAATCCAAATTTGATTCTGTAAACTATATCCAGTGAGGCAAAAATACCACAGGTAGTGTAGCGCTTATGCTAATTTTTAACAGGGAGCAGCTCCCTTAGAGAAAACATGGGAAAACAGTTTATTTAATAATAAACAATTTTGAACTTCAAATTATGGGTTGTGAGCGATACTACAGAACACGAGAAGTTGTCCATGCTTCACTAAAAATCCACTGTGGCCAAAGCTCTGACAGAATTACATAACCTAAAACGGCAACACACACATTCACCATTTAATCTAAAAAACAAAACAAAAAAAAAACTTAGCTTACACACAAAGCGTATCAAATCTACTAAAAAGGCACAGAGTTAATAAAGAAAACATTAGCACTCAGCTGAATGATCAGAGAGACATGTGTGAGACTAGTGAAAGAAAAAAAGAAAAAAAAAAGGCCAAGCATGTATAGGTGTATACACCGGGGCAAGTGATTTATTAAAATAACAAAAATTAAATAACCACACACACCAAAAACTATTTAAACATAAAAAAAAAAATAAAAAAAATTAATGCCATTTGGTAAACCTTTACACATTTATTTTTTTTTATAAAATCAACTATCTAAAAGTACAGCCGTATGACATTCCAGGTTTTTCACGTACGAATTAAAAACTTCCCTTTTCTTTTCAGGAATTTGGTGGGACTGCTGTGCTTTTCCAGCCCTGGTCTGCATTCCGGTGGGAATGCAATATGGAATGTTCTCCTACAGCAGATTAAGCTATAGGAGCAAGAGGGAAGTGTGTGTGTGTACATATATATATATATATATATATATATGTGTGTGTGTGTTGTTAGGACGGGGGTGGGGTGTTAGTGCCCCATTTCAGGGTAACAGAAACTCTCTCTGCCCCAGGGGGTGGGGTCTGGTTACCATAGTAACAGGTTAGCCTACAGACAAGAAAGGGAAAAGGGGTGGGGGTTCGGTTGTGACGTAACGGAAGTAGAGGGCATCTTCATTTACTTCAAAATCCAACGGACATGCAACATAACTGTCTCTGTGTGCACGTGTGTATGAACATACATAGTACAATGGGGGGGGGTTGGGGGAGACTTCCCACCACAAACACTCCTGAAGGAACCAGGAAACACGGCCGAACGTTATAATTCACAAGCCAGTGACTCCATCACGAGAACTCACAACTCAGTCTGAATCAAGATATTTCAATATTTAGTTTTAGAGTTAAAAAACAAACAAACAAAATGGAGCCATATTCCTTTCCAGCCATAGCTAATATTAATCCACAAGTTAATAACAAAATTACAGAAAAAAAAATTACCACCAAATAAATAAAAAAAGCTATATATTGTTTAACTTGAAAAACAAAACAAAGAGCAGGATTGAAGCATACACTTAAAAACAAATTGAGAAATTTAATTAACACTAATTTAGGCTGAATGTGATACGCCACACTAAATTAATTTCTCAATTTTTAACAATTGAAACCAAATTAAAAAGAACGCAAAATGCCTAGCTATATCATTTTCTTACAGATTGCAACCATAGAAATTGTTATGACAAAAAATAGCATTAATATTTAAAACATAGCGAAGTTAGCAGCCCTGCAATATTAAATAAAATCTTTAAAAACAACAAAGACCGACTGTCCACATAAAGGTTCCAACTTTTTCCACACACAGAGTATCTGTTCTAGCTGAAGACCCTTTTCCCACACTCTCTTCTAGCAGTTGGGGCCCCCCTTTAAGCCACACGTGTGCATAAACACACACACACATACAGTGCAAGCTCTGAGCAAAAACGGCTACGCTAGTAATCGAGGAAGCTAGCAATGAGAAAGAAAAATGGCGTATGAAACAAAACTTCTAAAGGCCAATGGGCTGTCCATGCAGGCTCCGCTCAGTGTACACACAAGCCTGGTTGAAGAACGGTGTCACAATCAACATGTTTTTAATGTATGAAGCATCTGAACTATGCTTCCAAATTACAATTATTCATTAAAAGGAAAAATAAATATATGAATTAAAGCAGGTTAATGTAAACGTTAATGTGAATATTTATATAATTATAGTAGGTCCTATGTCCACACAGCCTTGTACACACCCTGACCAAACTAAAGCTTCCAGAAAACGGCTCCATAAAATGCACACCACCCCTTGGTACATTCTCTCATACACACACACACACACTCACACTCAAGAGGCCAAACTTTACCCAACTTTCATGTTTTTTGTGTGTGTGTGTAAAGGTGGGCAGGGCCTAAGCTGGGACTCATATGATAGAATGCAAGATCACTCCCATCATGCATTTCACTATACTTAGCTCTCATTGGCTTGCAGTTCAAACCAGCTTTACATACACAACCTCTGACCTGCTCCTATCAACATTTATTACATATGTGCAGCATATACACACAAAATAAACATTATACACTTAACACTTACTTAAATTACACCGTTTCCATAATTTACACACTAAACTCAGCATATTAAGCTATCTTTTTTGATACACTGTTAGTGTATAAAAATTAAATAGCAAATAAACGGTTCACTTATCGTCATGTCAGCTTAAAAGATGAGCTGGCCCATCAAGAATCGCCTTATGATTTAACTAACCTCAACATGTGTTTAACCACTACGAATAATAAAAAAAAGGCCTACTTTAATCTAAATAAACAAATCACAAACACTACGTAGCACTAATTTAAATTAAACCTGCTAAATGCTTCGATTTATCATTTTTAACTAAACAAAACCACCATTAACTCAAACCGCGTACAATTCACGTGGAAACTGCGTTATTTTTGACTGAGAACTCACTATAAAAAAATATTACCCGCTAGTTATTGATGAATTAAAAATACAGGACGCCGAGCAATTAATAAACAGCTTATATGTACATAAGGCAGTCGTAAAGTGAAAATAAGGCGAATATTTATTATATTTGTAGTCGTTACGCCAACTTAATTATTACAATAAACCCACTCGCACACGGTTGGTAAACAGTGCTTTGTGGCTTACACCACGTCTAGTCGTTACAGTTCCTGTGAACCCACAAACCGGTTTTCGTGACAAGACCTCGACCCTTGCAGTCCACGCGCGCTGAGGAGTCCATCTCGTGCCTGAGCAGCGCGAGGAGGGGAAAGAGGGGGCGGAAGCACTGAGCGGCATGACTGAATAGTAGTTTCTTCTTAAATGGACGCCACAGTAAGCATGGCTCCATAAATGCACGTCCATGTGCAACGTGAGGTCCCATTTACAACGTTTGCGTTCTCACTTTGCACACTTCTGCTGCGTTTCTTGCTACGTTTTGTCAAGGCCTAAAGGCCCAGTAATATGTGAACTCAGCATATCAAGGGCCTCAGATGTATTACAAAAACCCACATTCCGCACGCTGACATGGGGGTTCAATCAGTAGCATACACACCTTTTTTTTGCTACTAAACACGCCTGTGGATTTATATTTAAAGCAGGTACATAAAACACACCGTCACCACCCTAATCTTGAATTTCGCTTGCAAATAACAGTTTGATGGATCATATGAACGTAAAACAAATCAAATGAGAGGCATTTAAAAGATTAAAAACAACAAGACGCCGGGTTTAAAATCAGGGCTTGTCAGGAAAAAATATTTGGAGATATTAATTCAAAACAAAAACGTGGACTTAGCCTTTTTTTTTTTTTTAAATAGCGAAATTTACAAATGAATCTTACCTTTGTCGTTTAGGGACAGAGTGCTCCACTTCTAAGACTTTTCCGTGGAGTTCTACTTTCCCTGAAAAATATTAATTGTATTTTAATAAATCACATTTTTATTTCAAACAAAATCTCTATTATGTGTCAAAGGTTCACAATGTACGAAAGTGCAAAAAAATTCAAAATGCTATTTACGCTACGTGTACAGAAACTACACTGACACGTACGATTTCAAGAAAATCTTCACGACAACCTAAAACAAAATTAGTTTTAGTTAAAAAAAAAAAAAAATTATACATACAAAATTTCCCAGAGGTTAAACATGGAAGACAAATTTGCCCCCACGCTTGCGCGAAGGCCTCAGCTACGAGCAGCGTGACACTGACTTGTTTAAGAAAATCACGAACACGTCCACTGACTTATACGGTCTCTTTATGGCAAATATTGCAGCCTTTACACAATTTACACTCATTCCTAACATAATCAACCCACACTGTAGAGACAAGGGAGTAGTCGAAAGGCCTACAAGCCACCAATGCAACCCAACCACCTGGTGTTCCAGAGCTCGTAATTACAGCGATAAAAGTGATACATTTTTACAATGGCAAAGTTCGCAAAACCACCAGTTCTGTGTAACACTTTAGTTCACTTCCAGAAAGTGCTGCACGAGCTGCGAGATGCGTTTAAAAGCCACACGAAACACCAAGAGCATTTTAATTCAAATAAATAGTATGTGCAACCACTCGCCGCTTGGATATCTGAGTTGTTAAACACATTATTTCGCTCTGCATACACAAGTAACGATACAACTTTGATGGACAGTTGCCGTTCAGTTATTTTGATACTAAAACGAGACTTGGCGTTCTCGGCGAGTAAAGCCCGTGGTTTAAAAAAACTGAAAGTGAATAGTCTACACTTGCTCAGTGTACGAACACATCCCTGCTTTGCATAGGCGTCTAATTGTTAAACGCGACCGCTGCATGTGCATTGTAATTCATTTAGAGGGTGGACAAAATCACATACGCACAAAAGTCTCACCTGAAAGAGTGTCAATGGCCCTCATCGCTACCTTTTCGTCGGGGCAATCCACAAACGCGTAGCCACTTTTTACGAGAAAGGGTGCACTGAAAGGTATCTTCCACTGCTCAAAGATACTTTCCAAGTCCAGCGCGCTCGCCTGCTCGCTCACGTTCCCGATGTAGAGCTTATTCATTTTGTTGTATACGGAAAAGAGCGACCGTGTTGCAGAGGGGCAGCCCTTTATCGCGTCGCTCGGATGGGCAGTGTTTGGAGAGAGAGAACCGCACTGTCGCTCAGCGGAGGGTCTGGGAGTGTTCTCCCAATCACTCCAAGCTACTGAGATATTTGATGGACGAGATCGCCGCCGTGCTTGCGCGCACTCGCGTTTCCTCTTGATTTAAACGTGCTGAATTATTTATTCCGTCACCTCTGCGAGGCAAGGGCCGGGAAGAAAATAGAGAAAGTTTCTTTATTCTTTGGCGATGCGACTAAATTGTCACACACGTTTGTGTAGGCACCGCCTCTTAATAACATCGAGAGAACGGGAAACAAAAAAAAAAAAACCTTAAGTTCTTCTGCCTTTTTCAATGAGCCACGTGTTCAAACTACAAATCAGTCCTGCACGTGAGGTGTCCCGGTTGCTCAATTAAGTGTCGGATTGGGGGAAAATGGCACAGGGATGACTGGGGTGGGGACAGATAGAGAGAGAGAAAGAGAGAGAGCGATGGTGGGAGAGAGAGATAGGGTAAAACCTCTCTACGTTCATTTGCAGGGATCCCGTGCAAAAAAGCTAGCTGTACTCGTTGTACCGTTCAATGATATTCCGTTCGGTGGACTTTTCTCTGCTAAGGCCGTTCTGCGCTCTTATTGGTTGTTGGTGGAGTTGTAAAGAGGCGTTGCACGCACGCTCGCTAGCCTCACAACGCTTGAAACCAGCGCTGAGGCTTTATCTGAGCTTATGGTGGGCTGCCATATAGGGGACGAGGGGGAGGGTCTGCCATTCATACAGCATCTACACTATTTCTTACTTTATTTTCTATTCACTGTATGACATACATGCCTTAGAGGTATGGTAAACCTCTAAAAAAAATTGAGACCACATTCAATCAAGCGATAATCTCTTTTTTTTTCAAATTTCACGAAGAAAAATCCTACACGCGCAACTACGTATAATTATTTATAAAGCTACATATGGGATGCATTTTGCGTTATCCTAACGCAGCTTCTTCTTAACTATACATGCCTACAGTTTTTGACAACTGTGGCCTAGTGTAACGTGACCTAACCAGACTGAACAAAGCGAATTATACACTTCCGGTGCCTAAAGAAAGGGGAGGGCCATGCGGATCATAGAAAAGTCGTAATGGCGAGTGGTTAAGGCGGGCCTCCTTTTGGCACAGCGGGGAGGAGATCATAGGCCTGTGTGTTGGTTCATGCAATATACTTTAGATTTCTTCCCCGAAAATTCGCCACATTTCTTTCACTGTTCCACAGAAAAAGACTGGAGTTGCATAATATCTGGATGTGCGGCCTGCAAATCGCTCGACCTTCCACGTAAAGCGGAGACATTTACGCTGGGCCCACGCCCTTATGCGTCTCTTTCTCTCTCCCCTCTTTTTCTGTCACACACACATACACGCATAGGTCGTGCTAGTTTTCTTTTAAAAGATTTGTCTGTACGCACATAAAGTCAGATTTTTATACATATTCAAGTTGTATAAAATTTGCATCGCAAGTTTAGGATATGACACGTTCGACAGATTTCTGATAATTAGGACGAATTCAGATTTTACGCCCTTATTGGAATCCGCGAAATATGCGGCACTGCTTGGGGGCTGTACCGAACAAAAATTACCAATAAATGCCTTTCCATAAGGCCGACATATGAAAGTGTAGGCTATATCAGGCGGGACGTTAGGATTTTTTCTGTTTACGCGTACGTGTTGTCGCGTCCTAGTAATTTAATTTGAGTGAATTTAGGTAATTTATTTGGAATATTACCTTGCGTTTAAATTAAATGAGAAATATTCCTAAAATATTTTCGTCTTTGATTTACCAAGCGCCACAAGCCCACACACGTTTAATTTAATTTGAATCAAGGACAATCATGCTGATATATTTTTATAATTTTCTATAACAACATAAACAACAAGCATGCATATTTTTCAAGATAAAATTATGATTTAAAATAAACTGGGAATGTCCTGCACCTTAAGAGTACTTTCGTATAGTGATGGTTTCGAATTAATTTCGTCCTTGTTTGATACTACTAGCCTAATTAAACTTCTCCTTGTATCATACACGTTCATCTTTATATAATTTAATTAATTTAACTTTATTTAGTTTTCAGCCCTGGCCATCTTTCCAAAACAATATTTTTATGGCAATGGCGGTTTCTCTCTCTCTTTTCTCTCTCGACGATTTACTTTTATCCCAGATTCTGCCTTACCAATATTTATCTAGCCTTTTTTAACACATAGACACACACACTGAACTAGAGTAAGCCATACATTATGTTTTGTTCTATATTAGCAGTAAAACTGCCACGTTGCTCATTTAAAATCATTTGTACGAAGAACCCTGAAATCCTAATTAAGATGTTTTATAACTGAATAGAACTAGCTCTTTTAATGCTATAGATATTAACTCTAAATGACAACTAAAAGTGTAAAAAGTAACAACATCTGATTTCTCAATGTGTTATTGTGGGTAAAGTCAGACAGCATGGGCCTGGATGCCAGTAGTATAGCTCGCACAACTGAAATACTACTGTAGAATGGCACGCACATGATGCGCTCCTATTGGTCGAACAGGAGACCAATGAGAGCTCAGCTCCTTTCTGCTTTACTACTCTCGCTGACTGCTGCATCGACTGTTCATTCATTGGTTTTCATCCACAGCTCTTCGGTACAAATCCAGGCGCGAAAAGTCTACTATTGGGTAGAATTACTTAATCCAGTTTCAAAATTAGAAACCGGAACATATTATGCACCATACAGTTTCTTTCTGTTTGAGTTGAAAAGGTAAAAGACATGCAAAGAAAAGAAAATATGGAGGAGGACTTCGTTTTCATGAGGTATTTCGAGGCAGTTCGCATGAATGTGTTATATACTGAACATTTTCTGATTCTGCAAACTTGCTTGTTTCTTTACAAACGTGGCGGAAAGTCTTAGTTTATGCAATGCCTTTAGATACCCAATCCTTTTGTCTAGCACACATGTGGGGATTCTCCTCCCCTCATTCGTTGGTCAGATCGGAAGCTCATTTTCATACCATTGCCCCCCTTTTGCACCGTCCTTTTCTTATAGTAATTTTTTTTGTGTGTGTGTAGTATGTGATAATGAATACGTACTTTATAGGATCACTAAACCTGCATTCGTACAGCATGTTTGTGAGGTTGCTTTAAATGCATGTTATTGGAAAGGAATGCGACCCGTTGCTCCACCCGTCAGGGGAGACGTTTTCTATAGGAAAACATTGTTTATGCAAGCTAGTATGCGAGTTGAAGGTAGTATGTCGGTTAGACGAAAAATGTTTAACGTTACGGGCTTTCCTTAAAAGCACCGGGATAATTGCCGTTTAAGTCGAATTAGGGATCCAAACAGAAACATAAATACGCTTTGAACGTAGCCTATATATTATCTACAGACAAAAGGCTAACAAAAGCAAAAACTGCTGGCTTCGCTTTCGTTGAAGAACATTGGAATTAAGCACTGTGTAAGTTAAAAAGTATTTTTTTGTACGGTTTCAGATTTCAAGTAACGTTACTTTTTGCGTGTTCTTAGCCTATGCTCCCTGTTGAGCGAATGTATGGAACATTGTGTGCAGTTAACGCCATGTTTATGCGAAAATTTGCTTTCAGAAACTTTCAAAGAAGTATTGTGTATAGCAACCAGCTTTGTTTCGTGTAAACGTTGTTTTTGAACCAGTAATTTGTTGAAAACCGACTACTACTTCTTTTCTGTTGATTATGTTTTAAGGATATAATTTTTTTTTGACAGTTTAGTCGATGTTTATGTTCTTGGCTGTATTAACCACCGTGCATTTACACAGAAAATGGCGGTACTGATTCACATCTTCCAATAGTTTTTTTTCCTCTAACCTTTTTCCTGTGTTTATGTCGAAGAAGTCCTGTAGTTTATTTATTTGCCGTACAATTACATACAACAAACTTCCTTAGGTTACTAATATCATCCTAAGGAATGTGTTGAGTGTTTAGTCATTAGCTGTTTAGGTTACGTACGTTCATTCAGTTATTAATTCACTTTATACTGTTTCGCTGTTTTTTAAAAATGTGAAAAGATTTTTTTTTTTGTCTTTGAAAGCTCAAATGTAAAGTTTAAAGTTACGTAAATTTGTATTATTATTATTGTGCTTTACACTATGTAAAGTTGGAATTTTTTCATGTTTACTTAAATATTTTTTTTGAGGTAACGTTACTTGTATTTTAAGAACGTATGAAATAATGATGATGATGATGATGATGGTCCAAAAAGCAAATAAATAAAACAAAAAATAAACAAACCTTGGCCTACAAAAGTTATTTGTAGGCCATGGACTATATAAATCTATCCTTGTATAGTCTCTGAGTATTTGTTAAAATTCATAAGTTTATTTTCATTTATCTTTTACTGAGCTGAAAACAAAATTGAGATTTTCGAACATTTGTCTCAAATCATTTTAAGAAGAAAAACAAGTTAGCGTAACCTGTGTGACGAGGTTGGCCTGACCTTTGACTGTGGGGCCTCAAAAATCAAAGCACTGCAAACTTTATCAGGGCCTCTTTGTAAGCTAATGAACAGAGTTTAATACATGCTTGGTTAGAGGCCTATTTGAGTGCAGTGCATAACGTCTGAATGTCTTAACAGACCTGTAAAATAAGTCCAATCCTATATTCATTGTCTCAAACAGAACAAAGCTAGATATACCTAAGTTGTCACACACTTAAATTCATATCAATTGTTTTATAGCCTACAATGGCGTTAAGGGTTAAGAATGCCCTCCGTTTCTGGAAATTATTTTTGTAAAGTACAAGAATAAGTATAAATTGTACTTTGCAGGCTGTGATATTTTGAGTGGTTTTAATTTAAGGCCAGAGTTTATAGCATTTTGAGTTAATTCAGAAATGGATACTATATTTTTCTGTTTTAATGGGTGTGGTTGCCATTGAAGATATGGGAGGTCATATAGTGTGCTCCAATTTTCTCATGACCATTTGAAATAATTGGTATAGACTGTTTTTTTTTTTAAATGTAGAAATGCATTTAGCTAGTGATATGTTTGTAGGTGGCCAGGTTGATAATGTGCGTTGAAGAAAATTCAAGGAGATTGTACAGAGTAAAGACTGTTATTTACTGCACCCAACAGTCATTTTAATTGCTGAGATGGTCTGAGAACATAGTAATAAAAATAGTAGAACCAGGAAAATTTAAGATGTTGTACACAAGTAGTGTGACTTAAATATGTGGCTTATTTTGTGTAAAAGTTGACACATTTTTCACAACATTTGTGTTTGTTAAAGTTCCTCAAGCAAATATGTAGATTTTATTGCATATTAAACCATTTAAAGTATTTTTTAAAGAATTTCGAAAAGTGAACAATTGCAAAGAAATGCACAATGTGAAGATGACATTTAATGTGTGACTTTTTTTCTTTTCAAAGAAGCTATACACGGCATGTGTACATAGCACTTTTAATATTTAATAACTCAATACTAAAGTCTTATATGATCATATTAAAAATGTCTTCTAAGAAAAAATTGTGATGTGATAAAGGATCTTATTTATTATTATTATGACAAATACACTGATAGCTGATGCATTTTGTCGATTTTGCATAAAATATGATGTCATATAATGAGAAGTAACAAAATTATTAGCGTTTAATGACTTACAGGAGAGGCAGTTAGCAATTTGGAACTTTAGGTCCACCAAAGTCTGTTTTATAGTCTCTGAAGACTGGTTTGTGCATTTTTATATGTATATTCAAAAGTACTTTTAATAACATTTTAGCAGTGTTGGCCTTGTGAAAGTGAAGTGACGTGTCACTTGTCACTTCCTTGCTACATCAGGGGGTGAAATCTAAGCATTGGTCTTGTCTCAGAACTTCCTTACTCTTCCACTCTACTAATCTGAAATGCCTAGATAGGTGAAAACAATATGGCCGACAGTCTAATGTAGCCAAGTGCTCCACACTGCTCAAATGGAGTACCTTGTGTGCTTTTCTGGTCGTCTCGTATGGATGATTTCAAACACATTTACAGATTCACAAACAAAAGCTTCTCATAAGATCCTGTGAACACTAACCAAGTTTTAACTATTGAAGGGGTATAAATCTCAAGATCAGCTGTTCACTGAAACATGAATATATCTGAATGTACAATAATGTATCTTGGCATTTGTAACAAATTGAATTAATCTGTTAAGCATTATATAATGTAGTATTTATTGATATTTATTGAATATAATTGATATCACATTTCTAGATGAACTTGATAAACATGCTACAAACAGTGACAGCAGTATGCATTCAACTCATGTTTAAGCAACTTGTATATACGGTTAGAAAACAAAACAGCTGTATTTCAAAGGCTCCTCGGTTCAGTTTTATAACTACTTCAGTTTGTCTGTGGTGGAATGTTCAACTTTGAAGAGAACTTGTACTGTTTTACTCTGTTTATAAGTGGTTATTTATTATTAGTGATGTTCCAAGCTGTTTTACAAAACTGCAAAAACATTTACTTTATATTTATGATGAAATTGTTAGTCAACCGTTATATTGTACAAACTGTTTCTGTATGATTTGTTTTTAATCGTAATAGAAGGTGCTAATAAAGACATTTTTAAAGACATCTTTTGGTCACATTTTATTGTAACATGTACTAATAACAATGCTAATTATCAATGTTCTTCTTTTCACCTGTTATAATTATGACCCAATTATTGCATTTCAGATATTGGAATGTTTTAAGTTTAAAACCATTAAAAAAAAACACACACAAAAAAAAGTTGTGACTTAACCACAATTTTTTTTCCATAGATATTAAACATTAATTACATGCCAGAATCTGCACTGCAAAACTAATTTCTTAGCAATAAATTAGATGGTTTTTTGTCTGTGGTTTCAACATTTAAAATGTTAAGGCAAGTTGACGTTACTTTCTGTATAGTACATCACTGAAAAAAAAAATTATGCTTGTATTCCCAGCTTTGAAGAACATTAATAAGACTAAGTAGCACATCAAAGTAAAGCATGTCTTGTCATAATAAAAAGAAACACATTCATTTTAAGGTCTTTATTTCTTAAGAAAGAAACAAAGCAACACAATCCTGAAAATAAAAGTATTTTGTCACAGATAAACAGAGGCAATCTCAGCCTGCTTTCTCAAGTACATGATGCTCTGCCTCACAGATGTACAGCAACTCTCTCGCACACACACACACACACACACACTCACTTACAGTACCGCATACATCCCCACTAAAATATGCCCAGTATATAGGAAAACTCACACCATACAAGCACACTACCAAACAAAAAAAAAAAAAGAAAAAAAAAAGATCTCACGCATAAAAACCCCATGACGACAGTATTTATGATCTCCACAAACCTTAAACTTACATACTGGGAAGTCTACAAATTAAGACATTTATTCAACAAATCTTTCTCTAGTACAGTGAGTTTACATGTCTTTATAAATGTATAGCTCGATGCAAACAAGCATAAAGAAAGAAGTCTTCAGGATCTTCTTAGTATCGTCCTGCAAAACACAAACGTTCTATTAGAATGAGTCTACAATTAAAACGTCCATCACATGGTACATGATTCAGTGGGCAAACGGGTGAATAATTGGATTTCATGAGTAATGCACTCTAGAAGCTGTGGCTTATCAAGCATGCATGCATTTGGGCATATGTGGAAAATTCAGATGGCTCAAGGCTTTTAAATCCACTCACGTGGGCTGTATGAGCGAGATCTTGAGCGAGACCTGTACCGGCTGTAATAAGGTGACGGAGAGCGCCTCCTGCTGGAAAAGAGAAGAAGGGATCAGAATTCATAAGAACCTTCACAGAAACACTAGAAGCGTTTGCCACACTCAAGTATACACTCAATGTTACCTGTATCTGTAGTCATACTCATCATAACGGTCGTATCTGTCGTAGCCACGATCATAATACGAGTCTCGTCTCCGGCCGCCGCCGCCGCCGCCGCCGCCACCACCGCCACCACCACCGCTGCTGCTGCTCCCACCTCCGTTACTAAAAGAGTCACATTTGAAGTGTTAATACAAACCACCCATACAAGTTCAGCTTATTTGTCAGAATGGATTTATTGGCCTGCAAAATACTCACTGTGTGGGCCGACCCATGTAGATGCCTGGTGTGGGTGTGTGTGGACGTTTGGTGATGGAATAATCCACCCTGATGCGCCTTCCATCCAACTCCATTCCATTAGCCCGCTCCATTGCCTGAAGTGAGGGATAAATGGTCTGTTTAGACAGGATATACAGTCACAGAGCATCTAATAACATTTGAGTGCTCAATGAAGGTCTGAAATACATATTAATGAAATTGTCTTAGTGTTGTTAAGAATTAAAGGGATGGTTAAAATGGAAATTCTGTCATTATTTACTCATCCTCATGCCATTCCAAACCTGTATGACCTTTTGTTCTATGGACCATAAAATATTAAATTTTTATCCACACTGGAAGTCAATGGACACCATAACTACTTGGTTACCAAAAATATCTTCATAATTTGTTAATGCACTGTGAACAAACAAACAATGAACAACCTGATTTTTTACTAACGTTAACAGATTAATAAATGCAATAAAAAAAAAAAAATAATAAAAAAAAATAAATAATAATATATATATATATATATATATATATATATACTGCACATTGTTAGTTAACAAATGCAGACCGATTTTTTTAATTGATCATTCAGACTGATGTGTGAACATAACTAACATATTGAAAATAAACCTGTCAAAAGTTTCACTCAAAAACATTCACTCACAAAACTGGTATTACTACTACACTGAAGCAAGTTTTACTTGACATGAGTGCAGTATGTAGACAACTTAATATAAACTGTAATTTTCATGACTGTTCCAGTCCTGTAAATCACAAATTGCCTGATATTTCCAGATTTCACCGATACAAGTCAATGTGTTCTCTAGATTGCAACAGGTAATCCGAAGTTGTCCTTAAGATGCCATTAAGTGAATCACTAAACCGCTTAGACTGTGAACTTGCATGGCAGGTCATTTCTAGCTGGGGATGTACCTCTTTGGCATCGTCGATGTGCTCAAAGTAAACGAAGGCAAAACCGCGAGAGCGTCCCGTTCGCTGGTCGTAGACAACATTGACACCGGCCAAAGGGCCGTAACGTGAGAAGACCTCTCTCAGGTCTCGCTCAGTTGTGTACAGACTGAGACCAAACACACCCAGACACGTGTTCGGGTCTGGATTGGCCTGTAAGAGGGACAGAGGTGTCAGCACTAGAACACAGGACAAAAGACTGAGAACAATGACCAAATAAAACAATGAATTTAAACAATGCATTTAACACTAACAAATATTACTGATACTATATTATATGATACGTAAACATTACATTATCATATTTTTGATGAGGGGAAAAAAAGCAAACACATTGTTATTCATTATCCCCTATCGTGAACCTTCAAATTTCATACCATAGAAAATATTCACATGCAATGACATTAAATAATTACTGGACGTGATGGAAAGCAGCTCAACATTCCTTTCTCATGTAATAACCAGTCTAGGTTCCTGTGTGTTTATTGTTACACCCCTCCAACAGAGATGATGTACCATTTTTCAGGAAATACTTCATTGCTTTCTCTGGTGGGGCAGCAAATCAACATGACTGCCTAATTCTCTGAAATATCTCCGGGTAACTGTGTGACAGTATTTAATAACCCCTGTTAAAGAGATTTTTATGCAAAAAAAAAACAACAACAAAAAAAAACATTACAGCTTTCCGTCCATCAAAACATGTCTTAGGGCATCGCAGTATGAATATGGTCATTGCATGAGCCGTCTGAAGGGCTTCACAGTCACTGCAGGAAGACAAAGTGATTCTTAAAAACCAAAAGTCACCACATGGACCTCTTAACCCCTTTAAAAGGCAACATTGGGACTTGTTTGGTCTAGTGGTTGTTGTTAAAAGGTTAAGAAAGGTCCACATACCCTGGCGTCACCATGACTGTGCGAGTCTTTTTTGGAGTCATGGCTGTATGAGCTCTGTTGATGTAATAAGAAGGAATGAAAGGGGTTATTAAAGACAGTCATGCTTGTCCCCGTAAGGCTGTGATGGGGGTTTGTATGCATTTTGTACAAAACAGAAACACACCTTTAAGACTAGAAATTAAACATCACTTAAAAAACAAAACAGATAACATGTTCTTGATCTAAAGCACAGAGTGTTTCACTTTAAGTGTAGGGTTCAAAATCAGATAACCTAGGCTACAATCTCAGAGAAAAAGATACAAAGCCGTCAATGGGGCTGTACCATGAGGTACAAAGACTAAAAAGTACACCTTTGATCCTTATTTGCCCCAAAATGTTACATAATTATACCTTAACGGTAAAGGAGAAGGTACCAGCCCAGTGACATTTTTTTTTTTTTTTTTCTGAGATAATGTCAAATCTTTTAATTAACAAAAATGTGAATTAATGTGATTTCAAGGGATAGTTCACCCGAAAATGACATTTATGTTATTATTCGCTCACCATCATGTTGTTACAAACCTGTATGCAAGTGGTTCTTAAACTTTTTGACTCAAAGTTTCCCCGCTGTCCAACACTATCCCCCAGTTTGCTAGTACCAGACTAAAATGTAAGTCTGAGCTGTTTCAACTGAAAGAAAGTTGCACTGATTGATCTTAAAATATATCAGTGCCTTTGTTTTGCCTCAAGATGCACACCAGTCATGTTTTCTCTAAGCTCATTTTTAAAAATTACTTAAATGTCCTAATTGAACTATGGCCTAATCCTGGCTTAGTCTAAATCCTGTCTGTGAAACCAGGCCTATGTCACCCATATAGACCTTATGCATCAGAGAAACAAGTGTACAGAACTTTAGAATTCTGATTTTGAACTTCTGTTTTTGCGGTAGCCCTATAGCATCACTGTTGAAGAGTAATTAGCTGGCGAAGTAAATTGACTTAATGTAGATTAAATTAATGTCATCATATGTATTGTAAGCGGATGTCATGACAAATTAGATTTTTAAACAAGCGGTTCATTCATAAATTCGTACAACCTTACCTTCACACTGCAGAATTACACACGGAAAGAGAGAAGACGACAAGTGCAGTGATGTAAAGGGGCAGTATTTCTGGTATTTCTGCTGCAAGATGACTTCTCCAACTTTGTTTATCAACAAATATCAATGATATTATTCCAAACATAATATCACTAATAATGACTAAGGTATTTCCGGTATTTCTGCTGCAAGTATGACAAAGCTTTTTTTCAAAACTTTGTTAACAGTAACTGGAAGCATCTACGTATTAAATGAATGAAGCATACATAGTTTTTTTTGACTGCAGACATTTCAAGAACGGTATGTTTTCCCATAATATAATGTATATAATAATAATATTTATTTAATTATTATAAATATAATTGTATAATATTATAATTTTTTATTATGGAGGAAGGGGGTATTATTGAAGTTTTTTTCAGTATTTTAATTTAGAGTTTTATTTTAATACATTAATAATAATTTATTAAATTAAATATTTACGAGTCCTTCTGGATGTTCGCTAAGACTCCCAGCCACTTGTCTAAGAACCACTGCTGAATGCTGCCATTTATTAAAATAAAATGTATTCATAAAAAAAATAAATAAATAAATAATAATAATAGAAATATCATATGGTTTGCAATGATATGATGGTAAATAAACAATGGCAATTTCATTTTTGAGTGAGCTATATTTTTAACAGCAACTGCGGTTACAGTAGTTGTGGTCCCTCTGAACTTAAGACTCCTATCCCATGATACTCACCCGACTGCCAGTGTGTCTGCGGCGGTTAGACATGGGCGATGTGCTTTGGCTCCGTCTGCGTCGGTAGTCAGGGCTGTAGGAGCGAGAACGAGACTTCTTCCGGTGGGAGTGAGACCGAGAGCGGCTGTAGCGGCGATTTGAATGGCGACGAGAGCGAGACCTGGAAAGGACCAAACACAGAGTGAGACATACCAAACAAACAAAGAAATGGCTTCATGACATTCAGCTGATGTATGAACTGACCTGGACTTGGAGCGGGAGCGAGATCTGGATTCAGAACGCTTGGATGCTCGGGAAGGGCTGGGAGAGCCAGACCTGCTCTCTGTCTTGGGTTGGGCAGGACTGCCCCGCTCCGATTTGGATGGCGAGCGGGATTCCTAACATCACAGCAATATGTTACAACATTTACAAGACGAACCTTTACAAAGCAAGCAAACTTACACACTCACACCACATACATAATTGCAGAAATCCAAACATTCACTTTATTACAGCTGTGGAGGAAAGTGTTAGAATTACTTAAATTATATCATGGAATAAAAACGACAAAAGTTAATAGCATTATCGATACGATTACAAAGGCTACAAAGTCATCACAGGTCCTTGTGATGCTTGTTCTTTATCCGAATCACCACAGTAAAGCTACAAACATGCAAATGATCATCAAGAAGAGATTAGAAAGACACTTGGAACACAAATTCTGCATTTACTTAACCTACGGACTCATTCATTCTTCTGTTTTCAGTATACGCTATTCCTTTCTCTCAGGCATTTTATTCTTCGGTCTTCATTTGTTCAGTTTTCATTTTTCCTCTCCTTTTCATTTCTTCACCCCAATATGAAACCTCTTTTCTTTTTTCTGCTTTAGACACATAACGCGAGCGTGCTTCTATCTGACCGATCTTCCGTTCTTTTCTCCCCTTCCCACTTAACCGTCTGCTCTGTAAACATTTTCTCTGTAAAAGCCTTCTTTTATCTTGAATATTCTTCCACATTCTTGGCCTTAACTCTTCAAATCCTTCACGACCAATAACCTTAATGAAAAAAGAACATTCAGAGCAATTAAGATCAAGAGAAATTTAGGGAAAAATGAAGTGAACTATTCAAATTTCACTACTCCTTTTGAAATACAGATGTTTGTTTGGTTACACAATCATATGGTGTAAGAGAGAGAGGGTAAGGAAAGATCAGAAATGCTGGAAAGAGAAACCAAAAGTACTCAGGCTGCTATTGTGTGAATGCAAACTCGTGTTTTAACACGTTAAAACACTTGTAAAGTAATTTCCTAATCAACATCTGCTACAACAACTGTACTACTGTAGGACCAGCTGTTAAAAAAAGGCACAAAAAGGCACGTTGTTATATAAAAAATACATGCTGGTAAAAATTCTTGCCGTGTTCAACACAGCAGCGTATTTACATTTAGCCAAGTTATTTGATATTCAACATCGTAATGGACTTCTCTAAAGACCTAAAGTGACTAAATATTAAATGTTTAACGATTTTTTCAACGATACGTATGTTTCAGCTGATCTATCCGTTCAGTTAAAATTGTAAATAAACAAAAGAAAGGGGCAGTTAGCTGTTCACTAATCAAGCATTACCGCAAAGAGAAAGAGAGAATATTTGAAGTAAACGGCAGAACGGTTTACACAAAAATAATGCTTACCCTCCCCTCGAATTGTGGCTCCTCGACATCACTCATTTTTTTAAAAAGTATTAAATGATTGGCAAAAGCGTGAAAATGAAGATATTCTTCCTCGAAGACTTCCGCTCTTAACGTAACTGCAGAAAATGGCTGACCAGCTAAAGCGCGCGGTGAACTATGGGAGACGATTCAACAAATACGTCACATCCTCTTCAACATATATATAGACAGATAGATAGGATTTTGTGTGAATAAGCATACACTAGCAAATTAGGCTACATGATTACAATTTATAGATTCTAAATAAACATAAAAAAGATAGATAAATAGACAGATAGGTTTTGTGTGATTCAGCATACATCAGAAAATTAGGCTATATGATTAGAATTTATAAATAATAAATCAACATTAAAAATAAAACTGTATTGAGAGAGAGAGAGAGAGAGAGTATAAGCATACAATAGCACATTATGAGACTGTAATTTATACATTATAAATTAATATATCCCAAATAAAAAAAACAATGTATTGACATGGTACAACCATGTAATTATTTGAAGCACTTTGAGGAGAGCCTACTTATTTTTCCTTTTTCATTTAATCATATTAATGGCACAAATGAATATTTTCAGCTCCTGGATACACTGACACATCTGAAGTATTGTACGTGTTTTATTGTATGGATTGATTTGTGTTGTCTGGTACAGTTCCTCCTGAAAGCTTAATGCTGCGTTCAGTTTTGCTGGGATTCAGCTTCATGTACTAACAGCAACTGAGGTATATCCCCACCCTTAAACAAATCAAACTGCAATACAGCCATCAATCAACTACTCAGAGATTATTCTTTGGATCAGCTCGTTTCCTCCACAGTTCAATAGCTAAAGCGTTGCAACGCATGAAGTCTTAACAATTAAAAGGTGCTACGTGTAAACCTTCGCTCTGGAATCCAATTAAGTGCACTACACGCCGTTAGCTAGCTGTGGAGATAATGCTGTACATGGTGTCTTTTGCAGATTCATTATGAAACACTCATCCGTATATCAAAAATCAGTCTTCATTTAGAAAACACATCCTATCATTCTCTCATATCTTATATTCCATATTGCACATAAGTTATAAAATATGTTCGTGGTCCATGAATATAAGACAAAACAATCAAGCTGAAGCTCATGTGCACAACAGAAAAAGGATGTCTAAAAGCTGCTTTAGTCTAAAAAATATATATATTTATATTTATCTCTGTATCTCAGTCTTTGCTGTAGTGGTGCAGATGATGTCCATGGCCACAGTTTGCTATTTTAAAGAGTGTGGCTTATGTGATCTTTCAGGTGATTGTGGCAGGAAGTGCAGAGGGTTACTACGTCTGTCTGATCGGTGAGCAGACATATTTTGTTTGGTGGACCTGGAAACGGTTACTCTGGCAGCAAGAAGAGTGCCAGCACCAGCAGCAGGATGGGAGATGTTCTGTATGGAGGCGTTCACAGCAGCCTCCACTTTCCCTTCCAACTTCACCAAACGGTTGAGAATATCATCTAACAGCACAGCAATTGTCCTCTTCAAGTCAGCTTCAGCAGAACAAGAGATAAGGCAAGGATTAGTATTATGTTATTTCTAAACCTCTCTCTACCACACCCATCCTGAATGCTAAGCAGCCTATTCATTCGCAGAAGCGTCATATTAAAAAAAAAAAAAAACTATGAATAAAAGTGTTCATTTAATAAACAAGAATATACAAGAACGTGCAATAATAACACGTTTTAATTTGTTAACATCAGACAACTACGTACAGTTAACATGAAATAAAACGGTATTACTACAGCCCTCATTATTTTTAATGTTAATTTCAACATTTAGAAATAAATTTCTAAAATCACAAGTTGTATTTGTTAACACTGGAGTTCATTATATTTGATAAAAACTAACAATGAGCAATATATATATGTATACATATATACACACACATATATAACATTTATTAATCTTTGTTTGTTAATTACTAAAAATACAATTGCTCGTTTAATCAGCAGTTGTTGTTTTTTTTACAAAATGTATTAATATTTTTTATTGTTAGTTCATAAAAATAAATTGTTCAATACACTGACAATTGTATTTTTTATTTACTAAAATAAATGAAAACAATGTTAATAAATGTGACACATTGTTCAACGTTAATGAATGTTATAATAAATGAGACCTTTTCGTTAAGTTTTACCAGAAAGGGAAAACATAAAACAAAATTTCAACACTTTACATTAAGGTTAAATTGTCAATACTGGTAAATGCATTAGATATTACAAACAAACAACCAACAATAAAATTCATTTTTAAATTTCACTCATTTTAATGTTAAGTTTTACATATACAGTACTAACATTTTAAGTTGTATAAAACAACATTAGTTAATGTTTTATGAGCAAAAAACACTAACGTTCATAAATACTAACTAATGTATATGAATTAACCTCGCTGTAAAGTGTTAGCAAGAAATTTCTAAACTCAGGTAACAAATTAAAATTTTAAACTTCGTTTGATTAAAATACACATGTAACCTAGAACACTTGCTACAGATTTCAATTTCAGTCTGTTCATCACAAAATTATTGTATGACTATTGTGAAAAAAAATATGGACTGTTTTTATGATACGTCTGTTGAGTTTTTTGGCACTATAAAACAGTACACAGGTAAGGAATGACATTAAATGATGTATAATAATAATAAATCCTTACCATATCCTGCCATGGAGGTGCCATGGGGCCCTGAAGGGTTCTGGTTCTCCTCGCTAAGGACTTTGACATAGCGATGGCTAAGCTCAAGGATCTGTTGGCGGAGCTCTGCGCTGCTCTGGCGCCGTGGTTGTGTGATGGTATAGTGAAGCAGCAGCAAACACCAGGCCAGGCCGAAGACCACCAGAAACACACTCAGTCTGTGAGACATGCTCCTACGCAGCAGACAGCCCAGCATGGCAATGCTGCAGGTCTGATGGGACCCGGGTTAAGGGGATGGGGTGGGGACAGTTTATAAGAGGGTGTCAAGTTCAGGGTTGGGAATAATTAAGTCGTGAAAAAGTGGAGTGGAGGTTAAAATTAGGAATGGGGAGAAAAGCCAGTAATAAGGTCACTGATCTCATATATTTGTTTAGCCGTTTTGACTAGGAAATGAACAGCGTGGAAGATGGATGGATTGAAAGGAATTGTCTATTGCTGAAAAGGCGTCAAGTGCAAGGAATACCTGTAAAACACAACACACACAAAAAACAAGCTGAAATTTGTGAGAATAATTGTATTAAATGGCTATAGTTACAGTTAATATGCAAAGCCTCAGGTTTCAGTTTGTATAAATAAATTACATTTCCATCTTTAAGTGAATGGAACCCGTCATCACTCTCTTCCTCTGTGGTCACAGTGCTATTCTCCACCCAATCAAAAATCACTCAACGAGACGGTGCTTTTGATAAATTAATAATGCAGGGGAGAGAAATACGACCACTTTTAATCATCACATCCCCACAGAAACAGTAGAACAATATTAGTGAAGTTAAAATGTAGCATTTTTGCATACTGATTATATTAATCAAGATGAAATTAATATTATGACTGTTATAATCGAAGACTGACCAAAGTGCAGGGGATTTACACTGTGTGCTCCACCCTGTCAAACTATTGTTTTCATCTGTAGAGCTGTCAAAGTATAGTCACATGAAATTTAAGATGGGAATTACAGCATAAAACTGGGTTAAAGCTCTGAGGTCAGACATATCATGCCTTTGCTGAAAAGATCAGGCTTATTAGTTAAACAATGTGAGAGTTATTCATTGACTCGTGTAATGATGTTATCATAAACCTGCTGTAGCGATAATGGCTTGGAGAAAAGGTTAGCAATAACAGAAAAACAAGACCACTGGTTTTTGGCATGCAGTATAAGCAAATGTATATAATCAAACAGCTTTTTAACATTCTGGCTGAACTCATATCATGCTTCTACATATGCTAGTTTTATCTTTTTCACTCGGTTCTCAGGGTCTGCAGACTGATATTAAGCAGCTCAACGAATCGCCTGTACTACTGCACACACTCTATTATCGCTTTAAGACAAGGCCGGCTGTGAAAGGGACTGAACAGCTGGAACAGCCTGACGAATCTACTACGGTAACATAGCTAATATAGAAATTACCTTAAATACTTTGGTCAAGGTGACGGATTTGTGGAGTCCAAATCGTTGACATCTTCTTAGCGCGTGTGCATGGTAGCCCTAGCATGCCTATCTTAAAAAATCAGTAATATTAAAACAATATTCAAACTGCAGCATAACTTCAAAGCAAGCGTCTCTGTATTAAGTAAGAAGCTAATTATTTTTGAGGTAACGCCTTAAATGCCAGATTATCATTCGGAGCCGACTGTGGTGGCGAAACTAGGAACTAACGTTAATACAAAAAAATTTCAGTAGTATTTTTCCCTGCGGTGACAACACGAGCTATTGCGTACGACGTCACGATACGCACCAGCGATGTCCGGTTGTGAATGGATTCTTCTTTTGAGTCGAATCTTTTCAATGAATCAAATTCACAAAATGATTCTTTCGCATTGGACTGAACAAATTTTTCATGCAACGAACCGAATCGGTATGACTTGATGGACCGAGTTACAACAGAAATGCAAAATAAGAATAAAATGTTGTATGACTTGACTTGTTAAAAACCGAATGTTATATTAAAACAGGCAAAAAATTAATTAATGCAAATTTAGGTTCTAAATGACTTTATGTTTTATGAGCATCTTGACAGTGAAAAATAGATATTTGTATGTGCTTACGTATTTACTGGAATGTTTTATAATAAATATTTTTTTCATCAGAATATACACATTTTGAATGTGCGACGACGCAATACGTCATAACGTAAAAGAATCACTGAATCATTTTTTAAAGAACTGTTTGAAAGAAACGATTCCTTTGATATGAGTCTGACTCACGTCCCTCACGTAAAAGGTCAAAGGGAGCATGGGAAATGTAGTTCACGTGTGCAAATGTAGTCGATATGCATAAAAATCGTTGTGACTGTATATTGAATATTGCTGCTTAGATTTTTACATTATGATATTTTAACTATTTTTTCTTATACCTAATTTAGACTATTAAGGGAAAACTTATCACTGTTGTTTCGTCGTTGCCTAGAAACACAGACGCCAAGAACAACCTTCATTGTAAACAAGTTGCAGTGTCAGTGTTGCAGCTCGAGAAGTAATTTATATCAACAGACAAATCTACAAAAAGACTCACAGTCGCAGTGGAATGGAAAAGATACACATCGACAAACATGCAACCAATGCAGTAGAGGCCTATTTAGAATACAAAAGGTAGGTTTCTTCTCACGTCCTATTTTTTAAGTTTGTCGAGTTTAAAAAAGCTATCTTGTAATCCTCTATCACTGAATATCCTGTTTTGCAAAGAATTGTTGGGGAAGATGATGGAGGGAGGCTGTTTTCAGAGGAAGAGTACAAGAAATACAAAGACGCAGTGTTGCCAAGAAGAATACAAAACCGTCTATATGTCAGTTTTGGAGTCCCGGGACAGATAGACTGCAAACTGATTGGACCAGAGACACCTTGCTTCTGTACACACAGGTATGGATCACCGGTGGTCATACAAATTATTGATGTACACAAACAGATTCTTCAATAATTCTATTTCATTCTCAGGTATAAACAACATTGCACAGACTTTGAGGAGCTGCCAAAGGAAAGGCCTATACTCTTGCCTTGTAGGGTCAAAGGTTGTCAGTGTGTGTCCTATGAATATGTTCATATCAACGGCTCTATACCAGTACGCTGTCAATGCAAACACACAACCAGTGAACACAGTGAAGCTACAGCCCATCAGTGCAAAAAATGTGAGTTTTGTACCATTGCATCTCCTATTATTATTTGAAAGCTAACATAATTCATCATGTTACACATAAGCATTTAATCAAACATAAACAAATCTTAACCTGTTTACCTCCAGGTACTCACTGCACTGGCTATCGAAGTCCATTCACCTGTGGATGTGGTCAGCCTGGATATGCCCATGTGACGCTGGTTGAAACCAGGGAGGAGCGCATGGCACAGGGGCGTCCAGTGGGCAGAGCTGTTCCATATGCGGCTATGGGAGGTTTAACTGGGTTCAGCTCACTGGTGGATGGCTACCTGAGACTGGATCCAAGTGGCGTAGGCAACACATGTGAACAGCACACAGAATAGGCTATGTGTCACCTGACAGTGGTGTCACAACGAACATAATGTTAGCATTAGGTTAGCACACACACACACACACACACACACCTTTAGAGTCAACATTATGCTTGTTTAATTGTGTTGTATTTTATGCTTTCTGTTTAGCCTGAGAGAGAATGTTTAATATTTGTCTAGTGGTATATTGCTTAATCACAGCAAATATTTTTTTTACAGTGTATATTTATTAATCATAACATAACATTAATATAAATGTATTTATATGTGCATAATATATTGTTTAATAATATTAACATTAATACAATAAATAAATAAAAATAAACTCATATTGATTTTAAGATTAATAATTGTAAATAATCAGACTGAATTAAGACACATTAAAAATACATAAAATCAAGAAAGTTTTTTTTCATTAAGTAATAATAATTTCATTGAGTTAATTCTCAGTGCTTTAATTTTTAATAAATACATTTAATAAATAACTATAATAATTGAATACATTTAATAATCTTTTTATTTACCTTTTTTTATTTAGTATTAAGAATTAGTTAATTGTCAATGTTTCATGCCCCATACAAAATATTTAAACAAAAATACGTATTTATTAAAAATACTCATGTGATTCAAGTATCCAACAGAATAAAGACTTTGGGTCAAAATGTATATTAATATAAATTGAATTTAAAGGGTACATATTATGCCTGTAACTTTTTACCATTTCTTTTTAATAACAATTTTTATTGGATGATTTTTAAATTTCGCTTACAGTGTAAAAATATATATGTTTAAATTGATTTAAATTGGTAAAACCACTGATATAGTTTCCGGTTTTGGCCAGCAGAGATCAGTAGTGATACACATGCCTCTGCTTCACCTCACCAGCATTGACTTGACTGTGTGTGAGAGATGTGTCTTTGTTTTCAATGAATTGGCTTTAAATTGCTCTTCTCTTCTTGCTAATGTTCAGAACAATAATAGCAATTAAAGGACATAATTAAAAGAGTGTTTTTGCTCTATCTATGAGACACAGAGGGCTGTGTGCTCTGTGAACTCCGCAGGCTCTGTGGCTCGCATTCAATCGCTTTCTGTTCAAGAAGCTGAAAGAAAGAAGAAACAATTTCACCCCTAATCATTGGTACAGTTCCACTAGAATGGTTTGCTGTATGTGCTGGGCATGACTAGCTCTGTCTTCCACTGTGTGTGTGTGTGCGTGTGCGTGTGCGTGTGTGTTTTGAATCTTAGAATATGTTTGAATGTGCTGCTCTGTTTTTGTATTTGTGAATGTTTCATGACTCATCCTAAGCTCCTCAAGATTCCATTTGATCGGATTCGTTACGACTTCCTCTTTATATGTTCATACACTCTTCCTCTGTTCTGATATGCATCTCCACTCAATTGCTCTCGAGAACATCTGTCTGTCTCATGAAATGCGCAAATGCGAGTGTGTGTGACCTGCGAGACTTGCCTTTGGTGACGTCGGTGATGAAAAAGAGACCAAACACAGACTCAACTCATTACCACACTTGAAATAAAACTCGCGGCTCATTGGTGGATGTTTCATCGCCACCAACACTCTGAAAATACCTCGCTGATTTATTTAGAAGTCTCTTTTGTACTGCCGCTCTTTGCCTGGTCCTCTATTTATATTAAGCCTCATTTAGATGGTATTATATTATGCACCCTGCGCCTCTCTACCTCTTCAATGATATCTTTAATTCGTTCCCTCTCTTTTGTCCCCCTCCTCCAAATCCCTCAGCTCCAAATCTTTAGTTACACAGGAATCAGTTAAAGACACTGAGAGCAGAAGAAAACATAGAATGAATTGGGTGTAAGTTCACTGGTTAGCCGATGTTCACGCCAATGTTATATATTCACGAAAGGATGTCCAATCAGCTCTGTTTCATACAAGTGAATGGTGACCAAGAGTTTTGGTGAATAACTGCTTAAATTTGAGACTGTTCCTTACACAAATGGCTTCAGAAGGTTCACAGACTACTTTTATAATTGTCTTATGATGAACCATCATCTCTGGACACTCTTCATTTCCACTGCGTGGAAGAGAGCAGTGTGAACATTTTTCAAAATATCCCCATTTGTCTTCTATGGAAGAAAGAAAGTCATACTCGATAGGAATGACATGACCCCTACATTAATAATTATCCTAATAATATGTTTCTTTAATGATTTTGGTAACACTTTATTTTAAAGATCAATTAGTTGATTATTAGCATGCATTTTACTAGCATATTGGCTGTTTATTATAGTAGGCTACTTATAGTAAAGCACATATTAATGCCATGTTCTGCATAACCATATTTTAGGTCCCTTAATCCTATATCCAATACCTAAATTTAACAACTGCCTCACTAACTATTAATAAGCAGCAAATTAAGTTTATTAAGGCAAAAGTTGTAGTTAATTAGTTAATAGTGAGAGTTTGTCCCCAAACTAAAGTGTGACCATGATATTAATAGTATATAATTAGATTTTGATTGTGTCAATTACAGAACCCTAAAAGCAAGGTTCCAAGAGCCCTAATCTGGATAATTTAGAACCATGTGTCAATGGAGACTTAAGTATAAATGAATAAACCTATAGTGAAGTCTAATTTTATATTTAAATTGATCAAATATGTTTAATATTAAGAAGTCCAGCTCATAAAATCCCTTGAGGGTTTCTTGATACTTGCTTAAAAGTAATTTTATCATTTAGATTGCCACTTTGGCCACAAGCCAGGCCCTGTGGTCGCTTGGCTGCAAGCTTTCAAGTAATACATTTAAAGTTAAAATATCTACATTTCAATCAGATGAACTCAAAACAAGTGATTTGTTGGTGGGAAGATTGCTTAATTAAATACACCAATGCACACAAACACACTCGCAAACACATACATTAAGTGTTGTGATAATGTGAAGTCTACAATAATGAAATTCCTGCTTTGTCCTGTCTATATACTTCTTTAATTCAAAAAAAAAAATGAAGGAAGAAATTGAAAAGGCTTTTTGAGCTCATGAAAAATGCATCACAAGAAAAATGAGAAGGAACAGTTTATTAACAAAATATAAATTTACCATCCGGCAGAGGTTTTGAATGACGACGTAGAGGAAAATCAGGACAGGATTACATATAAAGGAGCTGGTGTAAATGTTTAATTAATCTGATTAGATTCAGCAGATCTGCGGCACTAAAGTGATTCACATTGAAATCAGATTAATTTCCTTCCTTGCTGTGATACAGCGCATGAATTTTAATTCTGAGCTGAAATGAGCAAGTAATCGCAGTAGTGATTAAGTCAACCATACGCTATCGTGCCATTTTTTTTTTTTAGAATAACCCAGGTTTGACAGAGCAGAGATCACGAAGTGCTGTGATTCAGATTACTGATCTGGCTTTATTTGTCTATGACACACTTCGTCTCCTTTTTGACCCAAGCAGGTGTCCACGGGAAGTCTTAAACATGCAGACAATCTACAAACACACACCTGTGTCCAAAGAGAACACTGGAGTAAGCTAGCGGAAGGGATGATGTCTGACCTGAAAGGTGACATATCGGTTTAGTGTGAGTGTTTGATGATGGTGCATGTGTGTGTGTGTGTGTGTGTGTGTTGATATCAACCCTGATGCCTAACTTCACAGATCCTTTGGTGTCAAAATGCCTTCAATAAGCCATCGCTGTGTTAATTATGTCCTCCCAATGAGCTTAATCTGAAGACGAGATGCAATGAAATCACTTCACAAATTATCCACCAGTGGAAACCATTCAAAAAATGCAAGGGAAAATGGAAAACTTCAAAATATACCTCCTTACAAGTCTAATCTCCTTGCCATGGAAACCTTTCTGAGGTCTTTAGAGCAACTGATGTACTGCTATCGGAGTCACCAGGGTGCTATGATTGACAGGTGTTTGGGGAGGAACAGAAGAGAGTAGAAAATATTCACCCTTTATATAGCTCAGATTCGTCATGCGAAGCAGCTGTCAATCGATAACATATTTGCAGTTTCTACTCAAACTGCAAACTTGCTATACGAAGTCAGGAAGTGTCCAGCAAACTATGAATCATAGGCACTTCTTGATTCTGTTCAGACTTTATTAATAGTCTGTTTATATTACACTGAATTGCATTGAAGCCTCGTAAAGTGTCGCCTCTTCTCTGTCTCCCATAAGCCTGACAGATTGCCGCACAATTGTCAGAGTCTATGTTGTGTGATGTTGAAAAGAACAACATCAATTACCTTGAATCAAAGCAGTGAGACCTAAAAGTGCGTCAAGACAATTGCTTTTTCAATTTCTTTGTTAAAAAGCTTGAAAATCGACGTTGGAACTGCGTTGTGGCCGTGACTCGAGGTGCTTCTGCTCTTCCCCAATCCTTTATTCTGCTCAGTGGTGCTTTGAAGGATTGAAAAAGGAAGAGGAGGAGTGAGGGAGCAGAGATGAAGACTGTGGGACTGGTGGCGTTATTTATTCAAGCCTAGCACATGAGTGTGAAGGGGGAGACAAAAGCGAGCGTGGAATCACGCAGCTGTGCAAAATCAATAAGGGTTCGCTTGACAGTAATAAAAGATGATCTCTGTCGTTTGTGCATCAAAACACTCCGATTTACCCTCATACTGCATCCACACTTTCTCAAATACCCTCAGAGGCATGACGGCACTTTGAAGACCAACCGCCATTGACGCATTATGGTCCTGTGAGGCCTCCTCTGATTACAATTGTGAGATGTATTTGTATTAATAAATTAATAAGTTGTATAAATAAGCATAATTTTGTCTAAGGTTGAATAAGCTTATAAATCAATGATAACTATTTAAGGCTATAAAAACATTTGAACAGGATAATCTGTAAATGCAAACATTTGAACTGGATAATCGTCAAATAGATTCATAAGGCCTGCACCTAAATAAATTGAAACACAAATTTAATAATCCCTCACAATTTTAAAATATATCTTGCCAATTCTGAATGAGGTGTGTAAAATTAGGAATGACATATAAAGAGTGAAAAATGGGAGATATATAGTGGCTAAACACATTAAATCTAATAAACTGAGAAAGAAATCACAAAGCACTGTTGGTGCTATATGGAAAATATTTCTCATTTCTTCATTGATTGCAATAGTCACTGGCACTGTCTGTTTGTCTAAGCTACAGTATATAAATTTTACATTAGCAGTTGCTTGTTTTCAGGTGTCTGGCCACCACGGTCTTCTCGTGGAGGCCACATTGGCTCATTGAGTAATGTGTATTTGCCGACTACCATGACTCAAGTGCAGGAATGAACAGAGCCAGTCATGACGAGGGAATAGAAACAGACTGTTTTAGAAAAACAAAAGAATGTTACAAAACAGTGAACTTCAGTGTTTTTATAGGCATTGTAAAACCGCTCTGAGAAAGAGATAAGGAGAAAGAAAGGGAGAGGTGGAAAAAGTGAGAAAAGAGACAATTGGTGTTTGAGTGGAGCGAAATTAGTTTGACGTTCTTATCTCTGGACTCTTGTTCAGCTTTTAGCTCTTTTCTTTAACGTAAAGGCTTTTATGTAACATGTTTAAGTAGTCAGATACAATGAGCAGAAGAAGAAACAATAATTGCACATAGTGAGTCAGACATTTTTTTATGCAGGAGTAAACCTTTTTTTTTTTTTTTTTTCAGACAACCAGTCTTTACTTTAGACAGGGCCATTGCATATGTGTATTAAAATTGATTAACTTAAATTTCAAATATAATATTTCAAGTCACTTTGTCTTTCTTTGCGGCAACAAAAATACTTTAAAAAAAAAAAGCCACAACAAAACCATTATAACACCCAGCAGCAATTAATGATATTTCTTGAATGATTCGGCGTTTTTGAATGAATTGGTTAGATGAATGATTCAGTGACTCACTCATAAAACCGCGTCTTTCATTCCTGAATGAATCGGCTCAATAAACGAGTCAATAACATAAAAAACAGTAACTTGTCGCCACCTACTGGCGTATCTTTGTCCCCTGAAAGCGTCATTGATAAATCCCCATAAATATAGACCTTAGTCAGGGTAGTGCCATATTGAATTTGACAAGAATGAAAATGAGGCTGTGAGAGATTGAAGTACAGTGTGATCAATTCATGTGTGTTCAGTTCATTGTACAGTTGTTCAACAACAAACCATGTTCAGCTGATTAAATGTCTTTTTAATCAAGAAAATAGACAAAAACTTCATAAAACAGTTTAGAAGTTGTGAAAATTACATAATCTTTAACATAACATAATCCTTTATACAGTGCAAGCCACTGTAAATACTTTAAATCTATCCCTCACAGCCTTGTTTGGCCTACATCTTAAAATCAGGCATCTATCCTGACAAGGCTGTATAACACCACTGAAATTCTATTGGAAATGGGGATTTTTAGCTATAATTTAGCTGGTGAAAATTCAAATTAACATTTTGGCTTGTATATACACTAATGTTTATGTATAGGAATGAACAGATGATGGAAAAACATCATGTTCCCAGTTTACCTGCTTTCTTGACAGACATTATTGGATTGGCAGCTCAAAGACATGATTTTATGGGTCAGACAGAGACGCAGGAGGTTTCATTAAAGTTATATCTCACCTTTGTGTCTGATCTGTGACTCTGACCCTCTGGCTTTGCACAAGCCTGAAGGCAAAGAACTGGAGGTGACAGATGGCACCACAGCACCACTATTTCTGTGGTTCGCTTCTGTCCTTTATTTTCTTGAAAAGATTGCTTCTTAAAATGTACACACACACACACACACACACACGCTTATCATTTTAGTTAAAGGATAATTTTTTCTACGGTTGAATAAGCTTATTAAACACAAAAATAACAGGCACTTTATTTTCTAGGAAATTTGTTCTGACATAATGTGGTCATTTAAATGCTACTTTCTTTTAACTCTATTTTTTACAGCAGATTTAAACCGCAAACTCAATACGCATGTTTCAGGCTATTATCATGCAGTTCCCTCAAAATAATAAGGCAGACAGAACATTTTATAGTGTTATCAATAGACTACGCTGTTATGTTTTCAAAGCATACTGTAATATTTTCTAGAAAAAAATGGCAGGAAACATGGGTATGTTTTAATGCAAGGAAGTACCTATAATATAACGTCTTTTTGGGTACTTTTTTTCTTGACTTGTTTTCTTATATATATATAATATAGGCCCACTAATAAAAAATAGAAGAAAAAACAGCACCCTGCAAGTGTTAGTAAAAGTAATGGAAGTCTGTGTGAGTGGAAGCAGATGTGCAGTAATAAATGGAGATGAATTGGTGAATTCTGGAGAGGAATTCTTGAGGTGCTTCCTTTCAGAGCTCTATATGGACTGTTCATCAGCTCAGTATGAAAGACAGATTGGCAATGACAGTTCAAAAAAACAAAAAAAACAAGATTGCGAAAGAGATAGGACAAACTTCCCTATAACAACAACAAAAAAATTGATTGTGCATGTAATTATCTGCAGTTGTTGACAACAAAGGAAGATCTTCCGGCCCCACCTTTTCCTTGTCACAACACAGCCTCATTCAACAACACCAAGAACATATTATCACTGTTGTCATTTTCGTAAAGACAGTTTGCCTTTGAAGAAGTGAAGGATTGTGTTTCTCACTGTGATAAGTATATTCAGATGTACTCAGATAAACGGAAGCAGAAGGATGAGAAAGGTGATTGAAAATATTTTTCAAGACTGCAAAGCCATGATGTGGCACTGCAGCTGTCAGGAATGACTGGATGTACTGCGGTTCTACTGACAAATTATACATGCAAAGTCCTCAACAGAGCACATATGCATACACACACATCATTTTTCAATCTCCAAAATCTCTTATTCTTAATTCTCATGCAGCCCTAACTCTTTTATCTTATGGTTTGAGCACAATGTATATTTTTTGCAGCTCTGGCTAATACTAAAACTAATGCATTTTGACCCAGTTTCATGTCATGCCTGAATCATTCAAATGCTTTCCATTTCCTCTCCATTTCAAGGTGTTTTTTATCATTCATTTCATCGGACTCCAGAAAGACACATCATTGTATATGCATAGTTTTTTGGTGGTGTCCATTTTACTTCATGATTTTTGCTGAGGGAATCAAATCGGGACAAAAATCACTTCTTTGAATGTTTCTCCTGCTTTTCAGATTTTACATCTGAGAAAAAGACTCCAGTAATACCACATTTCATCTCCTCCAACAATGTCTCAAACTAACATGAAAAATAAGATGTCTGCATTCAGAATCAAATTTTTTTGTTGGATTTTAATATGAGCTGAAACATTTTTCATCCAAGTCTTCCAAGTTG
>SCHK01134390.1:0-11373 GCA_004124795.1 Poropuntius huangchuchieni | reverse complement strand
TGTCGTACCACTACTGTCTGATTCTGTGCCTACAAAAAAAACTGCAAACCTACTAAAAGGCCTACAGATAAGGAAATGACCCTACAGCTCCTAAAGAGACATGTGTTTCAGATTTCCCCTGCAGGAAGGGTGACCCGTTTCATCTCTGACACCCACAGTCCCCTTCCCCCCAGACACTCTGAGCCAGAGGTCAGTGACAAGCGGCCTCCAAACAGACAGTGGACATGTGGAGAGCATCCAGCCAGTGTTTCCAGATACTGCACTCTGTGCCCACCATGGGATAGAGAGACCTACTTCCATAAGTCTTGGATTTAATGCACTCCTCTAAATCAACAGATTATACTGTACATACTGCAAAAAATAAGAGCCCAATGATGGACTACTGAAAGGAGAATCCTTGAGAATCCCATAATCACATAGTTGTAGTTTACTGCCAATGTGACAGTAACAAACCAAGACAAACAGAGATCACAGATGCTGTTCAACTTAATTTTAATTTTTTTTCCATATGTGCTCATTGCTGAATGATCTTACATTACTCTCATAAACAATGATGACTTATTCAAGATGCTCATGAATATTTAAATCCTGTAGATTGTTATATCATTTATAAGAGCATGATGGCAAGGCATGCATATTAATGTCTATTAATGTTTTTAATATTACACTAAATGTGGCCAAGTTTTCATCCTTTATGCAAAAGGAAAGATTTTAACTCTGCGTGGTCACATCAAAATATTTTTTATGTTATACATTCTTAATGGTAAAATTGCAACAATGACCTACATTATATTGCATTCATCACAAGAAAAACTCAGAGCCCCATGGCAACCTCTATAGCAATGCTGGGCAAGACTCCAGTCATCTATTTATTACCTGTGATGAGAGAAAAAGTAAAAAAAAAAAAAAAAAAAAAAAAAAATCTTCTGAAGCTGAGAATGTGAGAGTTTTTGGATGTCTCACCTCTGTTCTCTAGGGTGTAGTACGTCAGCTTCCATTAAAAAGTGTGGATGGTTTGAAAGTGAAATGTTTTGAGTATTTTAAGAAGGTGAGGAAAGAGCTAAAAATTTCACACAGTGTGTTGGTGCAGAGTGTGGCGCGTCGAGACTGCGATTGTTTTTGTAATGAGGTGGTAGACTGTAAACCCAGCATCGCAAGGTGTTAAAGCTCTCTGCTTAAGAAACGTTCCCCCATTTAACACACACACACACACACATACTTGCTCTGTAAAATATAACGTTTGTATGTGACACAATGAACATCTGTGTAATCATGTGTGTGTGTGTGTCTTCTACCCCACAAACACACACACGCACACCCTGAGGGGTTAAAAGCTCTGCCCTGTTTAAGCAGTGTGCCTGTGTTTGCCCCTGCTGTGTGCACTGATATGGATGTGTAAATTGTGCTGTGCGTCGCACGTCTGTGTTGTTGTTTTTTGTCTGGGATCAGGGAGAGAAAGGGAACAAAGAGGTGCTGGCGTGCTGGAGTCAGAAATATCTGCTATGCTTATTTTCAGCCCCAAACACCTTTTCACACTGCTGTGTTACCAAGACACCAAAAAGAGAAAAGGCAGCATACAGATGAACAGCACTGATTTCAGTATTTTCCGTCTCAAAACATCCTTTCTTGTGTCCTGTTGGCAGTTTTTACACCTTAGTCAACATCAAATCAAAATTGACCTTATAGTATATATCATTTTCTATTTTTATTTAACATTGAAAGATTTGCCATGAGAGCTTTTCAATGTTGATTTTGCATTTCGACACAAATTTTAAGATTTAGATAATCTAGAAATAACTTCCAGATTGAAAGATTTTATCATTTGTAGGCACTTTATGTAGCTGAAACATTTCTTTTAATCTTTAGTGTTTTAGCTTTTTTAACGAAGTAGCATAGATTTATAATATTAGCCATTACATCAAAATTATTATAGGCCTAGAAGTATTGGCCAACATTTAAATAGTGTGCTGGATGAAAATGCCCATAGTTTGCCCACCTCTGCAGATTCTCATCATTTTTAAAAATCCCTTGTGGCCCGTCACAGGACTGATAGCGGGCCGTAATTTGGACACCCCTGCTCTAGAAGAAGAACCATTTTGGGTTCCCCAAAGAACCTGTCAATAAGCAGTTCCTAAAATAACCATTTATTTCCTAATATGAAGAACATTTTATGATCTAAAGAACTTTGGAAGCATGTGTTTCACTTGGTCTCTCACTGAATACAATATCGGTCCCCATTGAGTTCACTGTGCGAATGTTAATACCGGGTGTTTTTGCAAGACTCGCATGAATCAAAAATTCTCTAGAAGCATTCGGTAGTAACTCAAATTTCTCCAGGTGCATTTCAATGAGGATGCAACTCAAAGGAGACTGTATATGTGAAACAATTTCCTCCCCCGTCCCAAACGCTCGCTTTTAATTATGCCACAGAAGTCAATTCTCAGGTTGCAGTGGTGCCTGAATCCAGTATGAAATTGCCACAGTGTATTTGGGGCTGTTATCTTGGGCGAGCTTTAGCTGAACACACATATTTGCAGTGAGTAACAAGTCCAAGCTTTGAAGTTGTGCTCCTAGCGAGTGTGAGGGACTCCTTTGATGTTTTCTGCCTGGTGTGTTTCTGCTGGGAGAGTCCTGACAGAGACAGAAAGAGAGAGAGATGGAGAATCCGCAGATACTACCTGGCCTCTAAGGGCTCACATAAAAGACTGTGTCATCTTACACAGTTAGCAAATGCCTCACTTAGTTAAGGACTATAGAAATTGGTGGCAGGGTGAGCAAGCAGGGTGGCAAAAAGACAGCGAGAGAGAGAAACAGCCAAAAGACCATTTTTCATTCTCTGTTTTCCCATGACTCCAAGTGATTATGTCACGGTTTGTCCCTCTTAGTCATAAATTTAGGTTGAATGACGTGTGACGTGTCTCCCCGACCTTGGCTGATCTTCGAAACCCTCCTGTTCAGTAAGACAGGATTAAATTGCCAGGGAACTTTGCGACTGTGCCCACTGTAGCATGAGATGGAGGTTCCCAGGACTGAATTTTACACAGTTGAACTCTTGAACCGGGGAATGCTATGCCCACCGTGTCCAACTCTTTACTTTGATGGGTGAGAAAGCTCTAAAGATCACCCCACAACTCAGTCATGTTGTTTATTCTCTTCTCAGATGCCCCCTGCCTTTTTTTCCAGGCTGCTTTGATAATAACTCAACCTCCTTCGGGGAGAGAGGTGCTAAGGTGTGGCCGATCACGGTTAGCAAGAGATTTGTTCAGCCATTATGCTTGAATAAACAACTTGAAAGCATTATACACAGGATCCAAAATTAACACTCAACATGCATGATATTGTGTGTAAAAATTGGTTTTGACATTAAATTAAAAAACACTGCACAGTAGGAACATAGTGAATGGTTTAAATCTGCAGTTTTTTATTATTATATATAGACTGTAACAGCCAGTGTTAAGTACGTATTGTCCGATAATGGTTATTTAATTATTTCTGTCTATTATTTTATTTTTTAGAATGTTGGTAATAATTTCAATTTTCAATATTGTCCACCTATAGTTTTTTTTTTTTTTTTCTTCGTAATGGAACATTGCAGTTTAATGGCTTTTGAGAAATATTTATGGCTGGCAAATTTTCTCAGTTCACTCACTATTGGCAGAATTTATTTTTGGACCGTGAGAACACAATGAGTCATTAGTAATGTGCTCATTAAATGTAGCATTCTAGATTAAATAAATCAGACTACCAGCTGTCTGTCTCAGCTGGCTAAACAGGAAGTGTAAGAGTGTGGGCCAACATCGTTAGGGTGTAGGGGAGATGCAGGGTCTCGTCGAGTGGTTTGCACTCAGCACGTGTTTTATAGGCCTATATCTCGATTTGTTTATTTCCCAAAGACTCCAAGTCCCTGGATCCCTCAGCACAGAATGCGGTTTGTCTTCTTACTTACGCTTCACCTGCATAAAGGAACGTCAGAAATGCTACTTCAAGTTTGTTTTTTAAAGCATATCTTCTGGATTGAGAAGTCCTTGCAATCACTTACATGTCCTGAGTCTCTTTGTCTTTAGCTGTCTGTCTATTTTTTTACAGCTTTTCAGTACTGATTCCAGAGTGGCTCCAACTCAAGTTATCACTCTCCTCACTTTGGCTGGCTCATAAACTGGTAAATATGTCACACCGGTAGAAAAAGTGAACATGTCCTTGCTTTTTCCATAAATGTAGAGCATTTTATGTGAAACTTTATAGAGAATGCATGTCCTCAATGTCCTAGTGAAAAGCAACTGGAGTTTGGACTTGCTTTTGGATTCTGCACTGGGCGGTCTTCCCGTGGGGCGCTGTTTACGACAGAGGTTTTTCTAGTTGCGTCCAAAGCAGATGAAGCACTGATTTCCCTCGCCGGAGTCCATCTGGACTCTCTAGCCCTGTGATGGGTAGAGGATGAGGCTGGAGTGAGCTCTCCCTGGGCCTCAGCCCGGGCATCCAGCTGCCTTCATCTGGGCTGTATGGAGTTTGTCCAGAGTCTGCCAGGCCAGGGAGTCCAGTACTCCCACTGTGCTCACCTTCTTAAACCCTTCAGACTGCTGTCTTTCAACTCAACCATGACCATAGTTCCTATTTAGTGTTTTCACTTTTGCACTTGGTAGTTTTTTAGTGAGTAGATACTGAATTTGATTGTCCCCATCATGCAGGACTGGAATGCTTGAAACTGTTCCAAATTGCAGCAAGTTTTCTAAATTGAAAACTTCAAATTGAGATGTTGATTCAGTAATTACTTTGACTGATTCATTCAGTGATGGATTTGTGAGTCTTTATGAAAAATTAAAAGAACCTGCGCATAAAATTCAGTAACTGCTCTAAATTATTCATTCTGTGAATGAAACTCTTGAGTTTTGAGTTCAATGGACCAATGGATATGAATCATATCCTCAGTAACTGCTCTGACCAATCCATTCAGCATTTAGAGCCACATTAAATTGGTATTACAAATCCTTCACCAAGTAAATCATTCAGAGAAGTTACTGATCACATGAGCAGGTTCTTTTAATGAATCATTTCAAATGGCTAACAAATTCAGAGGTTGGTTTGAATCAGTCTAATGAATGTGTCACTAAATTAACCAAATTAATTAATTTAATTAAATTAAAAATTATTTAACCAAAGTGACCAAATGAACATGGGATGTGACCTTTTTGTCATGTCCTTGTGTGAGAAATGGTTTTCAGGTTTTGGGTTGGAGGCTCACCTGATTCAGGTCAAGACCTGAAATGAATGTGTCAGACATGCAAAGAAGGCATGCTGAATGTGCTCTGTTGAGGGGGCTTTAGGAACTTGGTTGGGAACCACTGCTATAGAGACTTGTATATGCTTTTCTCTTGTTCTGACAGAGCACACTTTCAAACCCCAGCAACAACAGAGTGAGGGGCACTCGCTCGCACATCTCCATTTCACAGGACAACTCGTCAGTCAGTACTTGTGTAGTGTCCAAAGAGCTGGCAGATCAAAACCCTTCTCCATACTTCTAAAAAGCGCTCCAAAATTCCCGTCACAGCAGAGAGAGCGAAGGCCCTGGAGCGCCCCCCTCCCCAAAACCTGCCGAACAACACGCTGCCCGCGTCAGCCCGTGACAGCTCCCGTCTCTCATCTGCTCTTCAGTGAGCGAGTCGACTCAGACAGGTTGAGGCCTGGGAGGCTCCGTCATCTCACGGTGTCTCCTAATGCTTCCATTCAGTGTAGCGTCAGGCCTCACGGAAAACTTCATGCCTGCTTCCTGTCTCCTTTCCTTTGGGTTTTGTGTTGAACATTGAACCATGCAGCTCCACTTAAGTGCAGAGTTGCATTCTAAAGTTTTACTTGAGAATAAATAAGCAGCCTTGCTGAAAAAGACCAGTATTTGTTGAGGTTTGGATGCATCACTTCCCATTTGGCACTCTTTATTTGTTGCTTGTTAGTGTTCTCAGGTGTCCATAACTAATAGTAAACCAACAGACAGTTCTAAACTCAGTTAGCTCAATTACTCAGTCATTTAAATGAAGTCACAACAATCGNAACCAACAGACAGTTCTAAACTCAGTTAGCTCAATTACTCATTTAAATGAAGTCACAACAATCAATGCAGTCTAACACATCAGGATTGTGTCGTTAATCAGCATTATCATTTACCATCCATACAAAGAAATGCAACGTGAAAATACAGAGAAATGTACACACTCTACATTATCTGTAAATGTCTATCTTCACATATTATCTTTAATATTAAAATTTTAGCTGATATGGTAAGTTGATATTTATCCATGTTATTTCCAATATTTAAATTCAGTTTTATTTTGTCTAATAAAATTAAAAAGTGCTGTAAGTAAATTTAGACATCAGAAAATTAGGTACCAGGATGTACAAATATTATGGCTGATACCAGTAAGTCAATAATATTTCAATATTATAACCAATAACTGATAAATAAATCATTTTAGATACTACAAGTGAATTTAAAAGAATAAGTGCATTATAATAATTATGAAACTTAAAGAATGCCCTTTTTTTTTGTTCTTTTGGGTTTTATTTAATTATTTTTATGTCATTTCAGTTGTTCCTACCGTATATAATATAATACAGTGAATTTACATAGGATAAACATCTAGACATTTCGTTGACAGGATTTCACCTCATCATCAGTCATCAATGATTTCTTTTGATGTGAGCATATCTATATTGATCTTTTCAGCAAGATTTATTTTTGTTGACAAATATGAGCAGCAAATGAAAAGAGAGTGTTGATTGTGTACGTCTTTAAGTTTGGGGAATTTTGTAGAGTTGCATTAATGTAAGGTATAGCCATATAGAAAGCAAGTAAGCTTTGTTCTCTGTGCCTTCCCTGGTTATGTGTGTTGGGTGGTTGCACTCCCTTGATGAGACAGAGATACGCTCTGACCAAATACAGAGCTTCTCTCACTGCTGGATACACTGATCGCATTACAGCGACTTCATGTGCCCACAGTGTCACACTAATGTGTACACACAAAAGCACTTTCATGTATTGGCATAAAGTAGCATTCATTTACTTCCTCATTCAATCACCATTTTTCATTTGCTTTCGCCTCTTGTCACTCTAACCTCAATCCCCTCAATTATCTTTCTCTTTGCATTCTTCGTTCCAGAAGATAATACAGCGGAACGCCTTTTTTAATGCATAGCAAAATAACCCTGAAGTAAAAGAAATTCCTTATTTGAGGCAGCTTATTTCATCTGTAATTATAAATAGCAGTGAAAGGACATTCCGAGTGAGCGGAGTAAACATTCTCTCTCGGCTTCATTAAATTACACCGAGTTGCCAGCCGCTCTCATTCCATCCCGCTCTTGTTTTTTTTTTTTTTAACACGCTGTACCGCACTTGACTGAGCTGAAACCGGGAGGATAATGAAAAAAGGAGGGATGGGATGTGCGCTTGTTCTTCAAAGAGGGCCCCATATCAGCACCCGAGCCAAGGGTCAACAGGGTCACCCGTCTGCTTGTAAAGCAAAGCACTTTAGAGGCAGGCTGAGTATGTGTGAATGAGCTCTATTCTCTGTGGCGCTGAGTGATACGAATCCGCTTTCAGCACATCTCATCCCAAACAAGTTGTTTTAAAGGCCTTGGCTGTGTCCAAAATCACATAGTTCCTTACTATATAGTAGTGCAAGGTACGAGTCCACTTTGTCGAGTCCGAGTTGGGTTTAATTCCTTAACCAATCAAGTTTGAGTGGGAGTCATTTATTAATATCATCTTGTCTTAATTTTATGTTGTTGTTTTTTTTTATCTTATCACGTGACATGGACTCGACTGTACTATAAAATTTCCTTAGAGTTCAAAATGTCTGAGACCGTGTCAAGTTTGAGTACAGATTTACCCAAGTGAGTAACAAGTCCGAGTTCATTCATAATTGGACTCAAGTCCGTACTTGAATCTGAGTCCAGCATCAAGTACTCTTTCTTTTTTGAGTTTTGAATGACAGTGAAGCAACGCTACTGACACTAGTAGGTCACATGACAGTGACAACAAGACTATTGTAGTATATATCCAAATTGCGTTCATACTACACTCATTCAGACTACATAGAGCATACTTTTTTAATGGTCGCAAGGTAAATACTTAGTCAAGTGCAGTACCTGATTTTGGAATCAGCCCTGGTTTTTGGGCCAAGCTTCCCCAAGCCTCTCGTCTTGACCGTTGATGTCGTCAGCACTTTAAAGACCACAGCATTTATCATAATCGTCCTTCTTCGAAGCCGCTCTTGTTCTCCGAGTTCGCCATTTCGACTCCTATTACGCGCCACGCTGTGCTAATTGATGTCATATTTCACTCTGACATTCGGTTGCATCCTTTCGTCCTATCCGTTCCTTTTCTCTCAAAGATTTAAATTGTGTATTTTCCTCTCTGTCAGCTATTTCCTGCAGGTCTGTGCTTTACAAGCAAATTTACCTCCTGTTTTTTTCTCTCATAATGTAGATCTAGGCAATTTTGGAGGCTTTGCATTTACGTCTGAAAGCCACTGCCCGTTCTAGTTAAGTTATGGAATTTATCTGGTACTCTGCGGTGCACAGACAAGTGCTGATGTCCCCCTGGGGGGCAACAGTGGTCGAGTATGAAAGTGGGTGTGAGATGGCAGGCGACAGGCCCAAATCTTCGCTGACAGGTAGACAAGAAAACCCCCGAGGGGTGAGACAGGGCAAGGTACGTTGTGCTCCCACTGTCAGGTGATCGGTAACCAGCGTCGCCCTCCTTCCACCTGACCTGCCACCCTTCAGGGGGGCATCCCTTCACGGCAGTGACCTATCGTTGGAGTTAATGCGTTTTAGCCTTGCCGACTCCAGTGGCGGTAGAGTTATAACCTGGGTTGCACTGAGGCGGTGCGACAGCTACGCCGGCCTGAATGTAACAACTGAGCATGTCAGCTTTTTTTTTTAAAAAAATGGAAAGAGAAGCAGGGATAAGATCGAATCCGAGATGGAAAGGAGATATGAACAAGTTGGTATTTGTTCCAAGGGTGCAAGGACATAGAAACGTTGGCTGTGAACAGGCATCAAAAATGGCAAGCTACTTATTTATTAATGTCATTGCGTACCTTGTCTCTTAAAATATGGATGCATTGTTAAAACAAGGAGAACAAAGAGGGTGAACAAAGGACAAAAGACAGCCTGTTCTGTCCTTGGCAGTGGTTGATAGTAATCGCTCTTTCTCAGTCTACATTTGCACAGCCCTTCAAATTCAGACATGAAACTTATAAGCATAAGTCTCTTGCTTTATTCTGTCTATCTATCTATCTATCTATCTCTCTATCTCTCTATCTCTCTATCTCTATCTATCTATCTATCTATCTATCTATCTATCGTATTGGACTTTTTAAAATATAAATGTAAATTCTTTATTTCAGCATTTTTAATAGAATATCAAGACTTGTTTTCAGAGAAAACAATATTTTACCATTCAGTTTTTAAAGGGGTGATTGACTTTTTTTTTTCTAGGCTTGATTGTGTTTATGGGGTGCAGTCTAACATGTGTTAATGCTTCGTTTAAAAAAAAAAAAAAAAAAACATTATTTTTCACATAATTTACCTTTATTCCACACCGCTCTGTCTCTGATAATTGTGCTGATAATTTCCTGCTTTTATGAAGCCCCTCCCTCAGAAATAAGTGATGGGCTCAGATTGTGATTGGCTAAACCGCCTCTAGTGTGCATCTGAACGTCCCGCCCCTCAGCTCAGTTGTATTGTCAACAATGACGTTGTCTATATTGCTTATCAATTTGAGCCTGATTGAGAGACAGAGGATATTAGTGAAGAATCTGTGCAAGCACAGCTTTAAATGGTAGGCCTAAGTTTTTTTGTTTGTTGTTGTCTCATACTTTTAGATACGCTGTAATTTGTAAATGCTACTATGTTACCTTTTAACGTACAGTTTTATTCTGATTAAAGCTTTAATACAGTACGGCAACCATGTATAATGCTTCTCATAGCTATGTGAAAATAAGTTTATTCACTTAGCTGATAATTTGAATGAGAGAGAGAGATGCAGAGCAGGGAGACCCAAGGAAAAGTATTAAGAACCGCTGCTTTAGGACATTGATTTTGAAACTTGTGAATCCATTAGAATCGTTAGAAGACAGAATCGTGATTCATATATGAATCGATTTTACGTGCACCCCTAGTTTTCTTCCTCTTCTCTAAAGCAGCACAGCATGGCCTCGCCCCCTTTGTTGCATGTTCCCGGGGCGTAACTCATTGTAGTCCCTACAAGCTGTTTTTGTAGGCATTAAACTGCCAGAATTTTAAAAGACGATATCTCCGTTTGCATGGTACATTCAGCTTCGTAACTTTGCAGATATTGTTTATGCTCAAACAGCAACATTACATACTGACTAACTTTAAAAAAGTGAAATCGCAATCAACCACCCCTTGAAGTTTTAAATGTATGATTTTAAAAAGCTTTTAAACAAAAACCTGTCAAATTGGCTTCTATTATAAATACCATGAAAATGCTTTTCTTTCACAGTTTCATTTGATATTTTAAATGAATGATACCTTCATTTCTCTTTACCTCAAACTTCTCAACCAAAAATTGCACCAACTCAACCAGCCTTGGCAATATGCTACGGAAAGCCAGTCATCAGGAACATGCATCATAGGAATTTGTGTGCGGTATTCAGAGAAGTCCATTTCCCAGGCTAAGTAAACAGAGGCGGCATAGAAACCGCAGGTGCTGGCAGCCAGAATGAAGGACACTCGGGCTTTGTTCAAAGAGCTAAACAAACAGAGATTGGAGCTGTCATCAGAACAGTGTGGAAAAATCAAAGCCGCCTTTTCCAGAGAAATAAAACCATGATGTGTCTCATTTCTGGTCTGAAACAGTTCCAGCAGGGAGTTAAAATGCGTTTCAGTTTGTGAATAGAGATCTAAATCCTGCTCTGCTTTTATGTGTGAATGGGACTAGATTTTAATTTAAAGTAAATGTGAATAATTCCTTAGCAAAATTCTAAATCCTGAGCAAACCTCAAATCATGTGGCTTGTTGAGAGAGGAAATACTCTTACTTTTCTTCTGAAAATCTAAAATTCCAGTATCTGTTCTGTTTAAAGGTAGGGTTTAATGGATCAGTGAAGGTCAGTCCATGACTTAACAATCCAGATTCTTTGGAATATTATCAACAGCTGTGTTTCACAGGTGTGTATGGATACTTCCCCTCTCTCAGCACCGATTGTGTTTGTTGGTGTGAAGTGAAGGGACACATGACAGGATGCTGAAAGATCAAAGTCTGCATCACGTTCTGAGCATGTGACGTTAAACCTCAATTTGCAGTGGTAGGAACATTTTCCACCGAAGTTTGTTTTGCACTGTAGACACTTCTGGC
>SCHK01134346.1:0-15199 GCA_004124795.1 Poropuntius huangchuchieni | reverse complement strand
ATAGCCAACAATACATTGTATAGGTCAAAATATGCCAAAATTGTATGCCAAAAATCATTATTCTAAAGAGATATTTTGTAAATTTCACACCGTAAATATATCAAAACTTAATTTTTGATTAGTGATATGCATTGATAAGAACTTCACAAAGGTGTTTTTTTTCCCCAATATTTTTTTACACACTGAAAAAATGTTTCATTGAATTTACTAATTTTTTTTAAGGTAAGTGGTTGCAATCAATATTTTAGCCACATTTAAATAAACACATTTAGTTGACTAACTTTCAACTAAATTTGTTTATTTAAATGTAGCTAAAATATTTTTTTGCAACCACTTAGGCTACCTTAAAAAAAAAAAAAAAAAATCATTTTTTTCAGTGCACCTTCAGATTCCAGATTTTCAAATAGTTGCATTGCAGCTTATTTATTCAGCTTTCAGATGATGTATAAATCTCAATTAAAAAAACAAACAAAAAAAAAACCTGACACTTATGACTGGTTTTGTGGTCCATTGTCACAATTATGGTTGACATGACATTTTAAACCGTGACAGCACTGCACAGTGTTTGTCGAAAAAAAAGACGTCATGTTGAGACACACGTCAACACTTGAACACTGGCACTTAAGAAAACAAACAAAATGACTATTTTACACATTTAACTTGATATCTTGAAGTTGAATAAAGAGCATGTCCATAACTTCCCTTACAGGAATTAGAAAATATTTCACTGCTGTCACTGTTTTCCTACATGTTAACTATCCGTTTTGTAACGTTCAGTGGTTCTAACAGAAGCGGCGACTTCTCAATTATTTCAACACATCTTTCTAACAAACAAACGCAGCTCTGTTCTGTACAAGCACGCTGTGATCCTGTCTGTGAAGAGGAATGACTGTATTTTTATAGTATCGAGGAGGAGGTGGAGTGTTAGGAGGAGCTTGTCAGTCTGTCACCGATCAAGAGCCCGTTTTTAAGAGCACAACGAGAAGTGAACGTGAAGCGCAATGTTTCCATGCGTGGAGCCGCATAACATCGGAAGATTTCACAGATGGACGCTTTCAACCCGTCCTGCTGGTTACTGAAAGTTTATTCTCGTGGATGTGAACGGGAACGGCGAATTGAGCGAAACTCTTTGAAAAGCGCGTGTTGTAAAGGGCTTTAAAGTTTGAAATACTGTGCCGGTGCACGAGATGTTGGTTTTGACATCCATTATTGATTGTTCGGATTAATCGCGCGGACTCACTATCTTTCAAAGTACTTCCTTTACATTTAGACGTTTTGGATATATTTAAAACTGACTCACTATGGATTTGTTGACAGTGACATGACAATGAAGATTTCCAAAATGAAATCTTTTTTCCTTCAAAACAAGTTACTGTATGATGAAGCATGAATTGAATTTCTGTTATAAACAAAACAAGACCAATATCATCTGCATGGCATTGGATGTACTGATCATTTTAAGACTTTCTTGAGGTTATCACAATGGCCCGTTGCATCCAGATCGTGATTGTACTTTTCCAGCTTATGATTGCTGGATCTACACTGGAGATCGGAGCGTATGATTTGGAGCACGGTCGTCCGTCAAAATGTGAACCCATCACCATTCCCATGTGCCAGGGAATCGGCTACAACATGACACGGATGCCCAACTTCATGAATTATGAAAGCCAAGAGGAAGCTAGCATTAAGCTGAATGAATTTGCTCCTCTGGTGGAGTACGGATGTGATGTCCACCTGCGATTTTTCCTGTGCTCTCTGTATGTGCCAATGTGTGCCGATCAAGTGTCCACCACTATCCCAGCATGCCGTCCTATGTGTGAACAGGCAAGACAGAGGTGTTCACCCATAATGGAACAATTCAGTTTCAGATGGCCGGACTCATTGGATTGCTCAAAGCTGCCAACCAACAACGACCCAAACGCATTGTGCATCGAAGCTCCCGAAAACGACACTCAACCTGAAACTAAGAAAGGTGAGGGAATGCTGCCAGTACTTCCGAGGTCCAGGGAACCCACAGCAGGGAGTGGACGTACCTCAAGTGGCTTGCGGTCCTGTGATAACCCGGAAAAGTTCCAGTACGTGGACAAAAGCGAGTCATGTGCACCTCGTTGCACTCCTACGGTGGATGTCTACTGGTCTAGGCAAGATAAAGACTTTGCTTTCATTTGGATGGTGGTGTGGTCAACGCTTTGCTTTGTTTCTACAGCATTCACAGTTCTTACCTTCCTCCTCGACCCCCAGCGCTTCCAGTACCCCGAGCGTCCCATCATCTTCCTCTCCATGTGTTACAACGTCTACTCGGTGGCCTTCATCATCCGCTCTGTGGCTGGGGCTGAGAATATTGCTTGCGATCGGGAAAACGGAGAGCTCTACATTATCCGGGAGGGTTTGGAGAGCACAGGGTGCACCATAGTCTTCCTCGTCCTCTATTACTTTGGGATGGCCAGCTCCATTTGGTGGGTCATCCTCACCCTCACTTGGTTTCTTGCAGCGGGACGTAAATGGGGCCACGAGGCTATTGAGGCGCACAGTAGCTACTTCCATATGGCTGCCTGGGGTATTCCTGCGGTGAAGACCATAGTCATCCTCACTATGAGGAAGGTGGCTGGGGACGAGTTGACGGGATTGTGTTATGTGGGCAGCATGGACAGTAATGCTCTCACTGGCTTTGTCTTGATCCCTCTATCCTGTTATCTCATTGTTGGGACTTCTTTCATCCTTACAGGGTTTGTAGCGCTCTTTCACATCCGCAAAATCATGAAAACCGGTGGCACCAACACAGAAAAACTGGAGAAGCTCATGGTTAAGATTGGAGTCTTTTCCATTCTCTACACGGTGCCTGCTACTATTGTCATCATATGCTATTTCTATGAAAGGCTCAATATGGAATACTGGAAGTTCAAAGCTCTGGAAAACAAGTGCGTGTCCTTTCCTGGTCGCAGGAGCGAGGACTGCACCTTGGACTCGTCGGTTCCCACAGTGGCTGTGTTCATGCTGAAAATTTTCATGTCATTAGTGGTGGGCATCACTAGTGGGGTTTGGGTATGGAGCTCAAAGACACTTCAGACCTGGCAGGGGTTGTGCAACAGGAGATTGGCCGTGCAAACGAACCGCAAGCCCTGCTCCAGTGTCAGCTGCAGCAGCTCCCACTGTCATTACAAAGCACCGGCTGTGACACTTCACATAAATAAAACGGACATGTACACAGACAGTCCCACACATGTTTGAGACTAAAGGCCTCTTCTCTGGAGCCATGCACACAGACTTTTGAGGCTCATATCGTGATGAGATGCTCAGGTTCGACTGCAGATCATGGTAAAAGTCACAACATTTGTCAGGGGTGGCATTTATAAGCCTTTCCTTGACATAGCAGAGGTCACTTCAATAAAGGGAAGGTTTGTTGTATATGGAATGAATGCAGCAAATTGCAGAATGCTTTATTTATTGTGGATATTTAAGTATTGCTGGTTGTATAGTTTTGTACTGTTTGTGCTATATTGTATATAAGGAAGAGTTTTAAATAATTTTACAGTATGTTATATTTTTCTCAAAAGAGGCGCAATAAAGCTTTTATTATGGTGTATTTTCTTTATTAAGTTTATTTTTTTGATAAAGGTTCTATAGTTTTTCTAGTGTTACATGCAAAATTTTGTATTGTACATGTCAATCTTTTTTTAAATGGTAGAAATAAAGTAAAAATTAAATAAGTTTATTAAAAATGGATAAGAATAATTTTCTATACAGTAAAAATTAAACAAGTTTATTAAGGTTATAAGAATCATTTTCTATGCCAAGTGTGTGTTATTTCAAACTCTAATTCAGTACTACATTCAGTTCGATTGAATTAAGAATATAAAATCACGTCAAAACACGTCTAGCACCAAATGTAAAGTAAGTGATTATGTTACAACTGGATCCATTTAAATTTAATCCTCAAAACCACCAAGCCAACTTACATTAAAGTGCAGATGTTGCAGTCAACTGAGAATGATGCTGCTATAAATTTATGAAAAATTAAACTTGTTTCTTTAATACAATTCCTTTAACCTTTTAACAATTAATTTTTTTTTTTAAAATAACTTTTGTTTTGTTTTCTGAATGCACAATTCTGCGTTTATAGGAGATCATAGGCTGATAAAGAGAATATATGTGAGTAGTTCTGTACATAACTCATATCAGATAGTTTAAACTTTTTACACAGTTTTCATGTCTTATATCTGACGTAATATGTGTTTGCCATGTTCATAAAAGCTGGGGTTTTTGCAGCCTTAAATGATGAGCTACTATTAGTTTGTAAGACAAAGAATTNGTAGTTCTGTACATAACTCATATCAGATAGTTTAAACTTTTACACTGTTTTCATGTCTTATATCTGACGTTTGCCATGTTCATAAAAGCTGGGGTTTTTGCAACCTTAAATGATGAGCTACTATTAGTTTGTAAGACAAAGAATAAGAAATTGTTTTAGGAATTAATTCTTTACTTTTTCATTTCCAAACAGTTTAAATATAAAATGCAACAATATATGGTATATTTAATTAAAATACACCTAGATTAACTATTTTAACTTCTTTTATTTATCTTTTGCACTTCTCCTGTGCCTGTGTGGATATTGTCCAATGGTTTGGCAGGTCTCAGGCATTTGCGCTTAAACTGCTGTTACATTTGGTAATAAAAAAAGGCATGTTTATCTTGGAGCTTGGAGTCTAAACTTAACAGTGCATTAACCACATGTAGCAGTCTGTATAAACCTAATTTAACACATGGCTGTTTTCAGTTTTCAGGTTTACAGTGCAGTAGCATTTGTAAACAGTAGTGTCTTAAGACAAACCAGAGCCTGCTGCATCTGCCAGCAGACTAGGAAAAACTGAATGAAATGTTAATATACTGGAAGATGAATGTTTAATTCCTGTTAAATACTAACAAGACATTACTCATTTGGCAACATAGATGGTTAAAGCTGTGCTGTTGTTAAAATAAACATAAACATATTTCTTGAATATGGATTTGTTAACATCTAATAAGATTTCTCTGGTAGTCACGGTTATATTAGCATGTTTTCATTTAGCAGACATTTTTGTCCTAAGTGCACAAGCAGTTTGTTGTACATAATTCCAGGACTACAGTACAAGAAAGATTAGGGCGCAAGGACATCAGATGTCGACTATTTAATTGCTTTGCAATTACAATTTATTTTAAATGATCTGGTACAATATTGCAAGTGTAGTTTTTTGGTGTGAACTATATATATAAATGTATCGTGAAACACAATAAAAGTTTATGCATATTCATAAAAGTTATCATGCACAGGGGGAAAAACAGCAATTTCTAATAATCATAATCAACAACAACTGAATTTAAATTACTGTTCAAAAGTTTAGAGTCTGTATGTTTTTAAAATATTTTTGAAAGAAGGCACAAAGCTGCATTTATTTGATCAAAAATACAGTAAAACAATAACATTCTGAAATAAAATTACTATTGAATATAACTGTTTGATATGTTAATTTCTAAATGTAATCTGTTCCTGTAATGGCAAATATGAATTTTCATAAGTCATTACTGCAGTCTTCAGTGTCACATGATTTTCCAGAAATCTGATATGCTGCTTTTGTGTTCAAGAAGCTTTTCATATTATTATAAGCATTGAAAATAGTATTAATGTATTAATAAATTATAAATATAATTTATTTATTTTCAATTAAATTAACATCATATTACATTATTAAAAATTATTTATATTAAATACATAATTTTTTGTATTTATTTAATGTATTTATTATGTATATTTAATAATATTTTAGGAGTTTATTTGCAAAAACAGATAACTCTGTTTTTATTAATTTTCATAAATCATGTTTTTATTGTGTTTTATTGTATTAGTATTTATTTTAGTTATTATTATTTAATCAAAACAACCCAACTGCAGTTTGATATTAATTGGAATGCAGGATAAAAACATGATTTTTGAACATTTTTAAAAACATCTGTTATCTGTTTTTGCAAATGAACTCTTAATTGAACAAATTATAGTTTCATACATTAAATAATTGTATGTACCATGGTAGAGTGGTTAAACATCGCTTTAGTTTCCAGAGTGCTCTACTCTTGATAAAAAATGAAAACATAAAGTATTTTCCAGTAATTCCAGTAATCAATGCACTGCTTGAATTACAGTTTTAGTTTGTCTTTTTCAATCAATTAGACCTCTCAGTGTTTCCTAAAAATTTGAGCCTTAAATAATGTGTGATCACAGTCCTATAACAGCCGAACTGATCCAATATTACAGCTAATGTTCTCAATTCCCTGTCACAAATACACACAAAGACCATATTTGTTAAGTAGAATCTGCCACGGTCAACTCCGTATACATAAATGTTCTTAGGTGAAGTAGTTGTACGACACCACCACATTTATGCCGAAAAAAGGCTTTCCGTTTAAACAGCCACACAGTTCATTATTTTGCCCATCAAAAGCCAAGGCATAAAGGCTCCATTGTACACCTTGATGTTTAAGGTTTTTAGTTCTATTTTAGGCAAAGCACAGTCAAAAGAAACCCTTTTTGCCATTTGAGTCCATTATCAAGTGAATGTTAATGGGCTTGTAAGTGAGCTTGAGAATGGACAAGATAGAATAGCCTTGTAATTGTCTGCTAGTTTGGAGGAGAAGCTATGTGTCTGGTAAAGGGAGGATCATTAAAGCATCTGGGACTTTCCCTCCTCTTAAAGAAGCCAGAGGAATCGAGAACAAGAATAAAGGAGTGGTGCTCATTACTCTGCACCCCATGGGTAGTATCCCGTTCCTCATCATTTGATGTGGAAATGAGGCTATGGTAAAAGACCATTGAGAAGCTGTTGTCACCAAAAGGACTTTTCACCAAAATGCTTGAGTCTCAGCCGTGAGTGTTATCCACATAGCCACGTCCCACCTGCCCAACGGCTCTGCCTTTCGCTTGTGTTAAACACACACACACACACACACACACACACACACACACACACACTTTCTCTATTTGCTTTTGATAAACAGTTGACATTGGACTTAAAACTGTACAATTTGTCAGGGTTTTCATATTTGCAGGGCTGGTAATAGGTGACATTCAAACACTTTGCACATAAAAAAACAACACTTACGGAAAATAACATTTCAGAAAGTTTACATTTTATATTAAATGCAATTAAGAGTGCTTTTTGACACACAAGTAGAATTTAGTAACACAGTAGTTACTACAGCTAGTACTACAGTAGTTCATTGTTAACTAAAGTGCAGAGTTAACTAACTACAGTGCAGTAGTAACAGTATGCATAATTACATGCAGCTAACCCTAAACCAAACCCTAATTCTAACCCTATATGTGACCCTGGAGCACAAAACCAGTCATAAGTAGTACGGGCATACTGTATTTGTAGCAATAGCCAAAAAAAATTACAGTAACTTACTGTGAAAGTAATGTAACTAGTTCACAGTAATTTACTGTGAATTTACATACTGTAAATTACTGTGAAAGTAATGCAACTAGTAGCCTGTAATTTACTGTGAATTTACGGTCAATTTTTTTTACAGTGTACAGTGTATGGGTCAAAATAATTGATTTTTCTTTTATGTCAAAAATCATTAGGATATTAAGTAAAGATCATGCTCCATGAAGATATTTTGTAAATTTACTACCATATATCAGAACTTTTTTTGATTTGTAATATGCATTGCTAATAACCTCATTTGGACAAATGAAGGCGATTTCTCAATATTAGATTTTTTGCACCCTCAGATTCCAGATTTTCAAGTTATATATCAGCCAAATATTGTCTTATTCTAACAAACTATGCATCAATGAAAGCTCATTTATTCAGTATAAATTGCAATTTCAAAAAAATGGACTCTTATGACTGGTTTTGTGGTCTGGGATCATGTATGTATTTGTTGTTAATTAATCAGAACTTAACTGTATATTTACACTGTAAAAGGAAATCTTAAAATAAAGTTTAACCCAAATAATTTCATAATTATTTCTATTGCCTTTGAAAATTTGTGCAATTCTTTAAAGCGTGACAAAAGATTGTTACAACATAAAGATTTAAAATAGAAAAGTGATTTGATTTGTTTGTTTGTTTGCAGATGACATTTTGATAATGCAAATTCATATATTTAAAAGTGTAATTGTCTTTTTAAGACCATTTACTGCTTTTTCCCATAATTATAAGATGAATTATACTCACTTATAAGAAGGTCAAAAAAGGAGTTGTTAAAATCTGATTTATTCTCTTCGATAAATGTATGAGTTTTTTAATACGAATCTGTTATCACATTCTTTGGAAAGAACTCGCAGAAGATTTACACCACAGCGATCTGGATAACATCACAGGAGTTCAAAACAAATTGCTTCATAGTGAGGAGGACATTCCTGCAGATTTCAGAAAACACTGTTACGTACCGTCTAGCAACCCTTTATGAATTATTGATCCACATTTTTCTCTTTTTTCAATACATATCTAATCTGCTTGTGGGTTTCTGTGTTATGACCTACTGTTGATTTCATCTCAGTCATACAAAGCAAACAAACTGGATTAGAGAGAATGATCGAGTCAGTGAGAAACCAGCCAACCTGAACCAGAAGTAAAATGACCTCAAAGTGAGATCATACGTTTTCACACTAAACCCAAGAAGAAGTATGCTGGTATAATTTATGAGGAGTCTGGGTAGCTTTTTATTATCATGCTTTTCATGTCAAATGGAATTACGATTTCTTCCTTTGCCTTGTTTGGTTGACAGCTTCAGTATAAAGCATTACTTCAAATCTACACTGCTCTACCTGTAGGTGGAACCACGAGAGGTATTTGTGTAGCTTCAAGGTTTTGCATTCACCTACTTTCATAGAGTATGCTTTGCACTTTAAAACCACTGGAAAAAGATAAGTATCACAACGAGTGGCGTGATTGTTAGAAATAATATGTCCAGCTGTTGGAAGTGTAGTTTTGAACACAATTTGCACAGCGCAATTTTCAGTTTTACAGGTTGGTTTTGAAGTGTTTTCTTGTGAAGGATACAGCAGATTACTACCATCTTTCACACTTCACTGGGATTGTACAGGATTGCTTCACCGTTACAATCTCAGGCCTCCTGTGTGCCCATTCATTTTTAATACAAAACCTAAATTACATTGAAAAGAGTAGTTTTCAAATACTTCACAGTGCTAGTTCAGAGCTTATAGAGCCTGGTTAAATTGAAATTTTATATATGACCTATAATTGTAAACCGAATCTTATGTTTTTATTTTTATATTAACATTTTTGATGGAAATACTTTAAAATAAAGTAAACATACTGAGTGAGATGCTGAACATTGCATTAATTGTATTTGTTGCATGAATAAACAACTGGATTGTGTTGTTTTATGGATCCTGTCACAGCTACAATTCACAGACAAACAGGCGTCAGTGAAAAAATGTTTAAAAACTGCATAGACAAAAGAAAATATAGCACTGTTTTTACTTTAAGGCTGAAAATGTATAGTGTGTACTCTTGTAAATGGGAGTAAACCCATGGGAAAGTAAAAGTGCCTAATTAGTAACATTAGCGAAACATGGTTTTTATATGGATCTCTGTTTACAACGAAAGCTCATAAACAGGCGTCCCATGGTAGTTGTGTCAGTGCACTTGTGATTAGCGAGATGAGACACACTAGTCCAATAAAGCAGGAAACCCCCAACTGGGGCATATGCTAATGGTTACCCCCCCCTAAAACTAGTGAACTAGGTACATTGGCACCTCACACTGGTTTCCCTGGAGCTCTTCGGACTGGCTGGCGTCACCAAAACCTGGCACAAGACACACACATGAACATGCAAACAGTGACTCGGACTGCTTATTTTCCCTGACTTGGAAAGTTCACTTACCTTGCCTGTTCAGGAAGAGGCGATTGGTTATTAAATTGTCTCAAAATGAGGCAGGCTGGTCATTTTTTTGTGGGGCCCAATAGGACTGTGAAAATTTGTTCTCTTGGCTTAATTTGCCATCTTCTAAACTTACATTTTCCATGATTATTCTGCAGAACAATGATGAATAGTAATGACCTTCTGTGCTGTCCAGTGTAAAAGCTTTAAAAAAGTCATGCTACATATATGTATTACCATTTTAATGTAAATTAAATTTATTCTTTCACAGTGAACTCCAAACTTGCAGGATAAGCTATAATTACTGTAAATAATTACTGTAAAAGATAAAGGTGCAGCAATTTTCCACTTTACACATCAAAAATAGTACTTTTAACAAATGTTTTTTTATTTTATTTTTTTAAATAGTCTAGAAAATAGTGGCTGTTTAATTCAACACAAAATTCTAAATTTAATTCAAGTTACTTTATTTGCATATCCGTCCCATTATCAGACACGTTCATAGCATACTTTTAAAAAGAGTATTTATTATAGAGATAATATACTGTATGAATGCATTAATATAATATAATGTTTCCGTACATTTAATTGCGTGAAATTTATAATTAAATGAAAATATATTACTGTTTAAATTCCAATTTAGAGCCATAGGCAGGACTTAAAGTAAAGTGACGTGTGGCCAAGTATGGCGTCCCAGCCTTTGTGCTCTGCATTCAACCCATCCTTATAAAGTTAATTAAATATGAAATATGGTTTAAGTGTCAAAGATATACTCACAAGAATTTAAGGTAAACTAAATACACTAATGTAATTTCTAATGAAACTTATATGACATGTATGTATATTTGTAATTACACATGTAATGATGAAGTTGATATTTTGCATTTTAAATGTTACATTTACGACAATAACCAATTACTTTACATTGGAATAGTTGTCAACAAGTCAAAATAAGTGTACTTCTTTAAAGCACAACTTACAAAGTGCACTCACGGTAAAAAAATTCATGAAAAGTATTACCTCTTAAGATCTTTTATTTCATTAATATTATATCACCTGCAGGTACAAGAATCTGCTTTTAAGATTTAAGGTAGACTACCCCATTAAACATACATTTTTACCGTCTTTACCACCATCTGGAACACTCCCACTTGCAAAAAGCAACCATTGTTTGCATGGTGATCTCCCTCGCGTGCCTGTCTGCCCCCGCAGATCAGTGGAGTATGTTGGAGCTCGCACTGCTGCTGATTATGAAGAAATATTGCCATGACCTCATTCTCACAACAGCTCATGACTCACACATCACTGAAACTGAGGATGAACATTGCATTCGGTCATTCTTCTTATTGGCATGCCATTCTTGCTTCAAGGTCTTACATACAATACTTGCTGTGATGGAGCTGTGTTTCAATGCAATCATCTTTTCAGATGTAAGTAAGCCATCTTAAAGCCATTCAAAGTTTGATGAATTTTCTTTCCAGTGCTTAAACAGGAAGCTGGGGAGGGTCATATAAATAATTGTCCTTTTACTTAAATTAGCTAATAGACTTCAGGTGATGTTGCTGTCTGATTTGACAATGTAATTCAAGTCAAGTGATTAACCACAGTTTGTTTTGTTTTTATGCATGTGTGAATCTAAAATATATTATATTACAATAAAAGAGTAATGCAGAACTCATTAAAAATCACCTGGCAAACTTGGCAAATCGAGTGATTAGTTTCTCCTCACATGAGCTCATATAGCAACCCTCCTCAGTCAATTCACAGCCGCCTTTCAGGTCAATGGTAGGACAGAGAGTGGGAGTGGAAGTGGGAGGAAGATGACGATGCCAATAGCATTCTCTCAGGTGCCGACTCCGGTACAATGAAGTCCAAAAGGATGTGGTTTCATCTGTACCACCACACCCTGCCTCAGTGCTGAGTAACTGGGAAAAGCAGAAGCCTGATTGACGAGGCCAGCAGTATTTGTGTTTGGCTAAGCTAAATTAAGCACATGTGGCCATAATCTAACCACTTTGCATCAGCATTTCACATAGGGACTGTCTACTCTGTTACATCGGCCTTCTTCTGGTGTACGCCTGTCACTTCTGATCTGATTAGTGGTTTTAGTGAACTTGTTCTCATTCAAAAGGTAGGCTGCTTGAACAACAATGGACTAAATTTAAAATATCTAGCAAAATATGCCCCCTATCATTCATGCACTGATGTGTTTGTGAAGCAGATAGGTTTCAGTATTAGTGTTGCCTGAATAGTTACACGTCTCTGTTCCAACTCGTTTAATTTCATCTTCATGTTTTTAATTTATGTAAGGCTTATTATGAACCTTCATTGGTTTGTATTGAGTAAAACTGTGATAACCGCCAAAGGTAACAGGAGACAATGTAAGCAATCTGCTAAAAATTATGGATGAGCAGTTTCTCAGATAACATTTCTGGAATGAAAACCTGAAAAGTAAATGGCAAACATGATGTAAAATGAATAATATACTCCAGATCATTTAATGATTGAAAAAAAGAAGAAAAAAAGAGAAAAGAATGAAAACAAATCGCTAACATGGCCACAGCATTTCTACCTTGGATATCAGTTATTCAGCAGTCTGCTAGTTATTTGTTACTCATTTTTGAGAAATGATTTTACTCAATGCTAGAAGCACAAACCAGTAAAGGCTGGGATGTAGAATATTAATTTTAATTATTTAACATTTTTATATGCAGGTTAGTGGTTACCATACTTTAGAAGTGTGAAGTTCTGCTCATGGAGGACCATTGTTCTGCAGTTTTTAGCTCCAACTGCCCCAACACACTTACCCGAATGTTATTAGGACTGTGTTCCACTTTTAAATTTTAATGCCCTTCTCTCACTAACTCTCCTCTGTTTCGTGGATGTATGTTACTGCTTATGGTGAACGAGTGTCCACAACTTGTGGAACTCATGTAATTGGTTTAAATGGAATGGCCTAAGCCCTTGATCATTTGAAATTCACTATGAACTTGATTTATTATTTACAACTTTTTTCTTTATAGCTTTATTTAAATATAACTTTATTCCTTATTTTAGACTTGCTCCTTCTGCCAAAATCGAGGGGTCAAGTTTCTGTCCACATAAATTTCCATCATCCACTTGATAAAGTGGAATGCACTTCAAAATGGCGTCAGGGACTCTCCAAGAGCTAGGAGAAGATGATGAATGATTAAAAGCAAAGAGGAAATGCAACTTGGTAATCTAAAAGACTGAGATTAGCTGGTTCGGTTGTGTTTAATTAGGACTAGAGCTAAACCCGGCAGGACAGTGGCCATCCAAGAGCAGAATTGGACATTTCTGTTATACTTGAAATGACAGTAAAAGCTCTTGAAGCTAGATGTTTCCCCATATAATGTAGTGTCCCAGAGCAAGTGTTCATTACATTAGTTTTGACTGTGTTGACTAACAACATGGGTGTAAACTAGACTAAAAGCACAGCAACATGTATAAAAAGGTCACAAGTACTGACAGCCGTGGCATCAATTTACAAATCAGCTAGAAATAACATGCTTCTGCAAACCTGACCCACTTGGGAGCTGTTTGCATTTTTCATGTCAAAGAAACCCCTGTAGTTATATCTTAATTACTTTTTTTCATTAAAAAATTGTATATTATATATATATTTTATTTTACTTCAAATTAACTTAAATGTGTGTGTATGTATATATACTGTATATATATATATATTACTTTTGAATAAATTGCAAAATAAATTGCTGTCTGTCTGTGCTGTTAAATTGCTGTTTATGTGGCACTTTTAGTCTCATCCAATGGCAAGTGTTTAGAATAGGACTACAGTTTATTGGGAACAGGTGAGATAGCATCCTCATATTCTTGCTATATCAGTCACCTTGCTTTACTGGAAAGCAATCAGGACCAGTGTGTGCCAGCTTTGGCTAACAATAGTCTCCTCCCTCATCAGATATAGTGATCTTGTTCTCCTCCCAAGGTGATTATTGTCCTTCAGGGATGCAGCTGATGATGTAAAATGTCACCGTATGAATGTTTGTAAAGGTGTTGCTATGTTGCATGAAAGGACGTTGAAACCAGTGCTGAAATAGAGTGGGATCATGTGGCTGAAAGTTGAAGCGGTACCAAATATGTACGTTTAAGGTCAGATACCAACAAGCAAGGACACACTCATCTTAATATGAACTCTGGAATGTCGTCTGCTCTTATTATACCAATGTAAACAATGTCTCTGAAAGTCTCTACACACTTGAGCATACTCGCACGCACACAGCATGACTTTACATAATTTCTGTAACAATTCCAAGAGCATCAACTGCGCAGTGGTGATGCAGACTGCATCTGCTTGAGTGTTTATGGGAATGGCAACATGTGCCAGCGTCCCACAGGAGTCCTCTTAAACACCCTCCTCTCTTGACTGGTCAAGTGGTTCGGTCTGGTAGCTGTGCTCCTGTAACTCCTTCATCCACCCTGAGGAAAGTTCTGATCTCACCCAGCGGGCCATAAAACAGTTTGGCGCCAGACTCTGGGCCTGCAATTTCCCTTTAACGCATCTGTCAGCAGGAAACCAAGGCCAGATTAAGAGGACAGTGGGCCATGTCTTGTTTGTTTCCATGTCATACCCTCTATTCTCTCAGCTGTTACTGTTCTTACCACTAAGTCTCAGCTATGACAAAAGATACCAGGCACTCAACAGCACTGTCTCTTTGCCCCTCAAATGCTGGATATCTTGATTTGTTTATTTTATCAGGAAAACTATTCTGTCCTGCAAAGACTCCAGTTTTTGTGGATGTTCTTTTTGTGAAGTAACAGTGGAAGATGTTTTGATCTACAGTCTACTAGCAGTTTGTCAAAGAACTGCTATTTACTACTAGTTGTGATTCTAGATTCATGCTCTTGGTCTTGCTGAGAACCTAAAAAAAGTCAGTGGTGGACATATCATACTTTTTACTCCACTTAAAATCTTAAGTGTTTCTTTTCAATGAACCTGTTAAATCGGTTTGCAAATCAAACTGAACGATGCATTCATAAACTGGACTGTATCGCCACTGTTCTCTAGTTAAAGGAACACTCCACTTTTTCTGGAAATAGGCTCATTCTCCAACTCCCCCAGAGTTAATAAGTTGAGTTTTACCATTTTTGAATCCATTCAGCCGATCTCCGGGTCTGGGGATAGCCCTTTTAGCATAGCTTAGCATAGATAATTGAATCCAATCAGACCAGTAGCATCGCGTTCAAAAATGACCAAAGAGTTTCAATATGCGATATCACTGCGCCCGTTGCGCTCATGTTACGAAGCAAACTTCCTGGATTATTACG
>SCHK01134180.1:1009-17225 GCA_004124795.1 Poropuntius huangchuchieni | reverse complement strand
AGTAAAGTCTCTCAGAGAGCAGCTCGGAAGAGAGGGGCGGGACCAGCAGAGCTTATGAAGATTTAAAGGAGAACTCCAGAAAACAGTGTGATTTGAAAAGTTTTTTACACTAAAGTTTTTTACACTACACTATGTTACAGACTTTTCATTAAGACTCTAAAGAATCATATCAACTTGTGGAAAATTGGCATTACATGACCCCTTTAAACTAATAAACAAATAAATAAATGTGACTAATTATGTTGCAAATAATATTTTGATCATGGTTCACGGGTTTAAGCACTGTACAGAAGGGTTTTATCCGTTTTTAAAAATATATTTTTAAAACAAATTGCATAATATAATACAAATAACTACGTAGGGGCAAGTAAGTAGACATCTGAACTACTGGCCCAAACAGGCAATCAGAAAAAACCTTTATTGTTGAGCCCCAAGTAATGAACCATGTCAGCTTTTGGGATTGCATGTGGGAGTGTGTGTCGGACAGACAGAGTGAGAAACAGAAAGCAAGAGAGATACAAGGTGAGGAGTGATGTTTAATTTGAGACATTAAAGGAGCATCTCATTCACTTCCCTTCTTTGTTGCCGTGACAACATGACAACACAAACACAGGTGTGTGAGGCGGGTAGGACAGGAGTGAAAGAGCAAAACATCTCACGGCTCATCCAGCAGTGTGCACATGTGCGTGTGTGTGTCTGCGATAGGTGAGAGGTCCATCGACACCTTCATACAGGTGCAGCCCTTCTCACCTGGAGAGGTTTAACTTCTTAAAACGCTCGTCTTTCAACAGGAAAGAGGGAACGTGAGCGAACAAAAAGACGAGAGATAAGCGTGTAATGGAGGAGCCCTCAGATGTCGTCTGATTGACTGGCACGACCGTTTCTCTCGTCTACAAATGCACACTGTTATTAGACGTACGAACCTGAATAGGTGTCAAAGTGTAACTGCTTTCACATGCACACACACCCCAGACGTCTCTGTGGCGGATTTGCAGNACGACCGTTTCTCTCGTCTACAAATGCACACTGTTATTAGAGGTATGAACCTGAATAGGTGTCAAAGTGTAACTGCTTTCACATGCGCACACACCCCAGACGTCTCTGTGGCGGATTTGCAACAGATTATTTTTCTCTTCTCATATTTCGTAAACTCTTTCGTAGCGAGTTTGTTTATTGGTGAAAGTGGACACCGGCTGAAATTCCGAAGTGAATTCCAAACCAGATTAACTCATCATTGCCGGCCCGCCCAATGAGGGGAGGCTACCACTGAGATCGGACAGGAAATGAAGTTGGCTTTTTTCACACTATGCTATCCATCTCTCTCCCTGTCTAGCTATCTCTAACCCTCCTCCAGCCCTGTACTCCCTTCTTTCTTCGTCTTCCTTCGATTTTTACACGCTTAGACTGTCTAGTTGGCTATGTTTGTGTCACCATCTTAAAAATCCACGCCACTAATGACTTCACTGCTTTTCCTGTGCTCCGGGATTGTGGGTGGGGGCACAGAACAACAAGAGTGTTGTTGAGAAGATGTCATGGCTGCACCCTTTACCAAATGTTGTGTCATGAAACTCCCCCGTAAACCAATCACAATGGGTCTGGCCACACATACAACGTGCTCCCTGGACTCTTGCATCACTTCCTTTAGTGTAGACTGCAGAGCTGTTATTTGTATGTCTCATAACCTAATGATCCGTCTTGACATTTAGATAAGTCAGATTCTGTCTGAATAAGAAATTAAATTAAACTATGTTTAATCACGTGACACCACAAAACCGTCACTCCCAGTACAATCACTGAAAATATCTACACTTTAAGCGCTTATAATGGGAGCGATCTAGTTGCTGCGTCATGCCACGCACTTGTAACGTAAACAGTTCTGTCGTGCCAAGATTGCCATCAAGGCACCGACAGACTGTTGGAGGAATATTCACACTCCAGAGGATCCATCTAGTAGAAAATATTTGTCATTTGAGCAAACTATAAAAGCTTCACACCTAAAAATGACTGATGAATTTGCTTTACAGTAATCCATCCTGTGGTTGTGGATGAGTCTACGAATGAGTTGAAATTTGTTTCCTTAAAATACATATTTGCATGTGTAGTGAGCACTAAATTTTTTGCATTACGTTGAAAAGTTTGGGGTCAGTAAGGTTTTGTTTTGAAAGAAATTAATACTTTTATAATGACAGCAAAAACATTTATATTGCTATAAAAGACTTTTTTTTTTTTTTTTTTTTAAATGTTGCTCTGCATTAAACAAATAATAAAAAAAAAACACTGTGTCATGATTTCCACACTTCATTTAGCTGTCTATTTTTCAACATTAATAATAAGAAATGTTTCCTGAGCAGCAAATCAGCATTTTATAAAGGTTCATGTGACACTGAAGACTGGAGTAATGGCTTCAATTAACTTTAAATTACTTTTTATAATATAATAATAATAATAAAAAAGCTGTAATATAATATTACTGTATTTTTGATCAAATTAATGCAGCCTTGTTGACAATAAAAGACTTCTTTCAAAAACATAAAAAAATCATACTGACCCCAAATATTTGAATTATAGGGTAGTCGAGAAGTTAAAGGCATAGTTAGCAAGAAATACAATTCTTAAAAATACCTTCTTTTGTGTATCACAAAAGAAATAAATTCAAACATTTGACATGAAGGTGAGTAAATTATGACAGAATTTAGATTTCTGAGTGAACCTGTAACATACTGCAAGCAGTTTATTATTACATTTCTTTTCTGGGCCTTGAATGTGGTATTACTCTTGCTGTCTATGGGAGGGTCAAAGTGCTCTCGGATTTCATCAAAAATATCTTAATTTATGTTACAAAGACGAATTAATGGTGAGTAATTAATGACAGAATTTAAATTTTTGGGTGAACTATCCCTTTAGGAATTATAAACGCATTTGTAGGCAAGACTTACCTTTTTAAACTCCCACTGCTCATTACTCTTATTTTGTTATGAATATGAAAAGGAGGTTGAGTTGTTAAACCTGACCAGAACGTATGCCCGTTTTGATGAATGAGGTGACAGAAATTATGAGGTCTAACGCATAGCAGTGGCTGTTGGTTCCCGAACATTTTTCAAAACCAAATGAAAATGAAACCACATAAGGCGTACTTTTACCAGAAAGTGGCCTCCAAGCGAATTAATCTCAGTATCTCTGCACTACAAGAACCAAACAAATTAAAAAAAAAAAAAAAAAGAGAAAGAAAGAAAGAAAAAAGTTTGTGGTGTGTATCTGACCTCTTCTAGGACTCTCATGATTGAACAAGATCCCATTCACAGCAAAGAGGTTATAGGCTTCCCTGAAGTTTACCACTATCCAGTATGCATAGAGTTTAGCAGCACCTGCGAAAAAAAAAATAAAGATATATATATATATATTTATTATTAATATAACAATGTAAAAATATAAAGACACAGCATGTTTTTAGATGTGTGCATACTGACCATAAGGAGATCGTGGGTAAAATGGTGTGGTCTCCTTCTGGGGAATTTCCTGTACTTTCCCGTAGAGCTCGCTGGTGGAGGCCTGGTAGAAGCGGACGGTGTCAGTTAAACCGCAGGTCTTCACTGCATCCAGCAGCCGTAGGGTCCCCACCCCGTCAACGTCTGCGGTGTACTCAGCCAGGTCAAAGGAGATCTGACAAACACAAAGCATTTACGCGTAAGACTTAAATGCAAAAGTATACAAGTAAATGGCTAAATGCAATTCAGTCTTATGACATAACTCAATAACATAAGCCAAGAAGTTGCCAACATAAACATAATTTAAGGAAATATAAAAACAAGTAACTGCCTGGTAATAAAACTCAGCGCAAAACGCTCCAAACTGAGGGAAGGAATCTTCTCTTTGGTTGATATCAAGTGTCTTTGTTTGCATAGAGCTGCATGCTCTGCTGTTACTGGAAAACACAGAGCATCAAACCATTTGTCTTCTAGCTCAAGTAAACTGGGTCAAACAGCTAAATGTTGTATATGGATAGCCGCATTCGGTGCATATAATTTGCAAGCCATCAAAAGCACAAGAACACAGTATTATCTAACATTGTTGCATTATATCTAGTTTGATTTTACAGTGTATTTCCAACTAACATATAAACAAAACCAAAAATCTGAACCTTAAAGGATTTTGTTAACTGATTCAATAAAAAAAAATTAGACTTAAAAGAACAATTTGTTCACAGATCAGTCATTGTTACATATCTCATGAATGCAGGAAAGAGAACAAGCATTGATGTCAACATATTCAGTGAAAAATCATTTTAATTTCAGCCTGCTCCTAATAAATAGTTATCCTCCAACTTCAGAAGATTAATTTAGCAGACTGATATGATATTCTATCACATTTTGCCTTTGCTTCATTTTTGAAAACTTAAAATGAATTGTATTTATATGGACAAAAGGTATGTATGATTCAATCATGTATACAGAATGAGGGCGAGTAAATAAATAAAACTATTCCTTTAACACTGCAAATAGTTTGAGGTGCTGCATCATGCAACTGAATTGTTGCACAGTGTTTTTGAGCGAGAAGGTCTCTGCTCTAAGTTAACGAGTTCAGACATACTCAATTCCCAAACACGAGCGAGCCGGGGAATCCCTGACTGAAACCGAGATGTTAAAGATAGGGAGAGAAAGCAAGAAACATAAAGACAAGACAGGAACTGAGCAGGAGAAAGAGAGGGAGAGACAACTCATCTAACCTGTTCCTCAAATTTGACATACGCTTCTCAGAATCGCACCTACACGTTTTTTCCATCGAGACAAACCCTCGGCAACAGGCACGATCTGAATTAGTCCCGAAATACCCTAGTGCGCATCTGTAACCACACCTCAAAGAGAAAACAAAAGCGACTGACAGCTGATTATCGTGAGACTGAAATGATATTTAAGTGTCTTCGCAACGCAAATTCGCAGCACTTTCAAAATAATCCTTATAATGCGGCAACGGATTGACTTTAGTTGTGTTGCTTGGCGCTCGTCCAATAGCTATCATTACCGTTGCTGGGATAATTAGCTTTAAGTTTTTTGGACTGTGCAAACACGCTCTTAAATGTGAGCCAAAACATTCAATCATACCAGTTCGAACTAAGAGAGACATGTTTCTGTCAGGTACAAGTATATTTATGTCTTCAGATTGTGTGGAGAGCTTTCACGGCATCTTGCCACGCCGCAAGCAATTTTCATTTCTTGGGCATTGTTTTCTCCAAACAAACAGCCAGGACGCAGATTTCAAATGTCATGGAAATGCCAAAATAGTGCTATTAGAGGAACACCGATACTGTAATTTGCTCTTTCCAGCTGTTACTAGTAGCAGTAGCCATTGCGTTGATGCAAGTAAGTGTGCTGCGAACTCCAAATTGCTCCCTCTATGCATTTGCAGGCTAAGAAAAGACGTGGAAATTACAGGGATTTTGTTGTTTATGTAAGCGTGGCCGCATTTTACACGTTATCCGAAGTGAGCGGGAGACTCGTAGAAAATTGTGCTGCAAAAGCAATTTCTTCGTGTTTCCACAGCAACTTGGAACTGTCAGGGGGGCAGGATTTATGTCTGACATCGGGAAAGTCCCTGTGGCCCGGGGCGACTCGTGCACAAGCGAACACCCTCTCTCTTTCGGCTCTACCCTACTCTGTCGATACTACTCCTACACTCCTCACGGCTTCGGCACGTCAAGATTGGAATTCATCAGCTAATTAAATCTATACTTGAGATGACACCAACTTCCCTCGCTCTTCTGCCTGCTCAACCAGACACGCTCACCTCATCATTCACTCCTTCCCTCAAACATAAACACACATGTAAACATGGCAACAGCCTGGATCATTATGGGCTGCGGTTGGGGTTGCCCCAGGCGCATGTTGTCTGTAGCAATCGCAGAGCTCGTACAAGCTTGAGTGTGTGAGAGCGAAGGGAGGGGAGAAACCATGACTGCGAATAATTAGGGAATCATTTAGCCTGTTACAGATGTCCTTAAACTGTCTCCATCCTTGTAAAAACAAAGCTCTATTTTTACCACATCTTATGTTTCCAGAACACAGCGTTTCTCGAGCTTTTTCATCTCGTGTAGCCCCACGGCTCCATCAGTAGGGCTCAGGAACCCCCTTTATTGAGTTAAACTTGGAGATATTTTATTTAATCATTTCAATTAATCTTAATTTTTAAAAATAAAATAAGCTAATTAATTGAAAACTAAAGATTTGTTCATTTCATTTTCTAATAAAAAATGTACATAGAAACATTCATTTTATTAATTTTAATGAATTATTAAAGGAAATTATAATTAAATTAAATAAAAAGATACATTTCTTACATTTATTTTTTTTTTATTATTTATATATTTTTTAAATGTATTTATATGTTTAAAATAAATTTACTTATTTACTAAGAAAATAAACAAACAAAAAATTAAAACAAACCAATTAAAAACAAAAACAACAACAAAACAATAAAAAACAAATGCAAAACAAAACTTTACAAAACACAAAACAAAGCTTTATTGTTGTTTTTTCTTTCTTGTTTTTTTTTTTTAATTAAATAATTACATTTGGTGTAGAAGAGCTTAACCAGCCAGCAAAGTCTAGACCTGAACCCCCTTTGAAAACCCCTGGGATGAACTGGAAGAGTAGGCTAGACCCCATCACCAATCATCAGTGCCTGACCTCACCTATGTTCGTGTTTTTTTTTAACATTTAAATTTCAAATCTCTTCCATTAGATTTGGGAACATGACTTTTGGATTTGCACCCATTCAGAGATTGGAGCATCAGTGAGGTCAGACGCTGATGTTGGGTCTGGCTAACAGTAGGCTTTCAAAATTCATCCCTAAGGTGTTCTGGTCTAGGTTTTGTGCAAACACTTCTAAAAGAAGAGTATAGTGCAATCTATCTAAACCAGCCACACGTTTTTCATCATGCTATTTCATTTGCTTGAGAACATCACAGTCACACACGAGGTTCTGTTCAACTCCTGACAGTTGACAGTTAACCTTGTGCTGACAGCAACCAACAACTACCACATGTGAGTGGTCTCTGACTGAACCAACTCTCTGACACACACAGCACGTGTGTCATCACATTTGACAGGTGCTGTCATTTAGGAGCTCGAAAGAATGATGTTAGCTATTGTGTGCACTTATCTGTACGTCAAGAAGCCCAAAGACTGTTGAAACACTGACAATGCACACACTGATATGCCAAGATCTGCATTGCTGAGCATCCACCTCAGTTTTGTTAAAAGCAATGAGCACAATGTGCTTCAGATTAACATAAAAATATCAAATATGAGTGCTTGACCTGCTTGTTTATTTTGAGAGAAGATGATGAATGCTTCCAAGCTATAAATAGGTGTAATTATATACTCTGGTGTCTAGTAGGTCTCTCTGCAGACCAAATTCATTACCATATAATTTTTTTGTCAAATGTTTGTGTTGTCATTATATGCCATCCGCTAACCTGTCTAAAACAATCCAGCTCACAATCTCAGACTGACTGTCACTTGTCCAATCAGCAACCCATCTTAGCCATTTCTTTTTATGGATTTTTTTTGTGTAGTATTGAACATTGCTGTTGCAAGTTCTTACAGTTAATTTATTTAACAAGTAGCTGTGTAATAAGCAATGAAAAAAAATTATAAGTAAAATTAAATTCAATTTAACTAAATGTAAAAAAATAAAATAAAATAAAATAGGAGACACATTTCTAAAATTAAAATGAATAATAATTTTATATGGTGGGGCCTGTGAAAATATTGGCAGGGCTGCACATATTGTAACGGCTGGCCTGACTAGGAAAAAGAATACTTATTGTTGAGCACTACTTGTATATCTCAGACTTACAGAGTCCATATCTAAAGGTCATGCAGACAAGTGGCACCAGCGTTGACTACAGAAAGAGTGCAATGACTTGCACAACAGAAAAGGGAACCAGAGAGGTTTCTGCTTTAAATAAGAAAGCAAAAATGTGGAGATTTTGAGATTTTTCCACCAATTTGCATGAAACAAAAGATGGAAATACAAACCTTGAGGCTTAATAACATTTCTCTGTATAACGTGATAACTGGAATCTTATGTTTTTGAACTTAAGTTCTTCTCTTGCATCCTACTTTACATTCATCATAATCTTAAACATCATTAATCATTTTCAGAGTTTACTTTGGAATCACACACTACGATACTAATCTGCAGCTGAATATTTCCTGATCCTAGTCTTCCAGTCGCTTGAGCCAACATCTCTGGTAATGCTATGATCCAAACTACCATCCTTTATTTTCATTCATTCATTCCTTCCTTACTTCTGTTCAACATCTGTGCCAAGGTCATTACCTGATGTAATGCAATAATAATGATGATAATAATAATTAACAATAAAAACTAAAAGCTAATAAAACTAAATACTAAATGCTTCCCTTGATGCTTAATGTTAACTCCCTTAGGGCAGGGCATGAGACAGGAATGTGTCCGTTTACACCACACAAAGGATGAATTGTTCATTGCAATACCTGCTTTTATTCTGTAAACGGCTATTTTCCACCTCTCAATCATGCGTTGAGCGCTTGTGCTCGCGAATTCACAAAGACTGGCATATTACTCAGACATACCATGTCAGTCACATTCCTACCAAACTTTTAAAGGAGCTCGACGTTGATAAGTCAAGCCATCTTAACCCATTTTCTAGGACTGAATATTCCCAAAAAAGACAAGGTAGGACACAAAGATAGGACATAATTTTCTTATGTTCTTTCTTTGCCTAATGTGGAGCAGTCAAGGCTTACGTAAGGTTACAGACTTTAAAACTCTTTTTTTTTTTGACAAGTTTAATGCTGTTTTAAACCCTGGATTAATGCCGTGACTGGCAAGTGGCAACATAAAGCACATCAAGCAAAGATGTCACATTAGTTGGGTCATTTCTTTTCAAAGCTGAGTGACTCATGCCCAAATAAGAGCATCGACACAACTGTGTTGCCACTCAAAAACTACGTCAATGTCTAAAACCGGCCAACTCAATGTACACACATACTAATTATCACTGGGGATTAAATTTAATAATAAAATTAAGAAAATAAATGATTATAAATGAATAAATAAATGAATATTAAAAATAAACAAATAATATAAAAAAGGAGTAAAAATGAAAGTAATTTAAAATAAATGAAGAAAATGTCAATATAAATATGTATTAGTTTAAAAATAAAGTGCTGAATAAAGGAATATAAAGAAAGTGAAAGAAAGAAAGATATATATATATCTATATAAAAAAAAAAAAAAATATATATATATATATATATATATATATATATACACACACACACACTGCATATACATATACATATATACACACACATTTACATACAATACCGCTCAAAAGTTTGGGATCAGTAAGACTTGTAATGTTTTTTAAAGAAGACTCTTACGCTCATCAAGGCTGCATTTATTTGATCAAAACACAGAAAAAAACAGTCATTTTGCAAAATGTTATTACAATATAAAATTAATGGTTTCTATTTTAATATACTTTAAAATATAATTTATATCTGTGATGAAAAGCTGAATTTCCAGCCATTACTCCTGTCTAAAGTGTCACGTGATCCTTCAGAAAGTATTTTAATATGTTGATTTATTATCAGTGCTGGAAACTGTTGTGCTGCTTAATATTTTTTTGGAACCTGTGATGCTTTTTTTCAGGATTCTTTGATGAATAAAAAGTTCAAAAGAAGAGCATTTACTTAAAAGTAAGATTACTGTTTATTTTTGATCAAATAAATCCAGCCTTGATGAGCAAGTCAAGTCTTACTGATCCCAAACTTTTGAGCGGTAGTGTATATTTACTGTATGTCTCATTAATTATAATATAATATAGAAATCTATCATTAAAATATTTATAAAAAGTATAAACTAAAAACTATAAATAATGATTATAACTAGTCTACTGGGGAAAGAAAGAAAGAAAGTCCCATTACTTACAATAATAAAATAAATGAAAAAATAAATACATCGCAAATATCCAATTATTTATATGCAAATAAAAAGAATGTGTTAAAAAAACAATTATAATGATTAGTCTACTGAAAAGCAAACAAAAAAAGAGATTAAACGTCATATGACTTTTCTACCACTTGCAGTGTCTGTATGAGCATGTTATACAACATGTCTACCACACAAGTAAACATGTTTAAAACGCATCTGCATTCCCACCCTTTAATGAGTGACAGAGATGGCAGTTCAGAGATTTTTATCTCTCATAATTAATCACTTGCTTCATAGGCGCTGTCATTTAGATAAATCAAAATCATGTTTTTAACCTGATGTCATGCCAATGAATAAAGGCCTGTTTGTTGGTGGTGACGTCAGTCGTTGCAGGTGACAGGAGTGGAATGATTTACACAAGCAATTAACTGTAAGTATCTGTGTGAAAGCGAGAGCGCCTGCGTCCTCTAGACACCTAATTAGCTAACAAGGAAACTTAGGCTCAGTGTTACACACAGTCTCCTACATTGCAAACGCGACCTTATTAAAATACTGTCGCCATTAGCAGAAAGAATGTTTTGTGCTACGCTTCACCAAAGTCGAGTGAAATCTTTCAGCGTGTCACTCGATCCTGCATCCTCTTGCATGTTTGCGGTCACATCCATCTACAAACATGCACACAATGCCAAAGTCTTCCCAAGACAACACTTACATTACACATCAAACATGTACATACTGCAACATTCCAATCCAACAACTGCATATTAGCTAAAGATCTGTGCTAATCCAAACGCAAACACAAAGTTTATGCCACTCACACCCTACTGTAACACTATGAGCAAACAGATTCTGCCGGTGCTAAGAGATATCTGTGCAAACACAAAAACGCATTCACAAACAGACTTTCAGAGTCAAAGAGAAACATACTAACCGTTTTGAGGTAACGGAAAGGTCAAAACAGAACAATACTAAAGCCCAAATAGCACAGATGTTATTTTGTGTTTTCAGTTTCCTAATTAAATCTGAATGAAAGTCAAAATTCAATTTGGAAAGAAATTAAATCAAGCATCAAGCTCTTCTAATTAAATAGGGGCCATTAATTTATGGTTTCTTTGCATAAAAATTCACTTTGAATGTGTATTTGTGTTACTTGGCTCTAAATCTCAGCCTAAAAAAGTGGCACTTTAACTCAGTGTATCATGTGATCTAAGTTTGATGTGGTCAAACGTGACTAATTGCAGTGTGCTATCCCACAAGGCAGCTCCATTTGTGGTTATTTGATAATAACCGCAAGGTTTAAACTTGTACAAACATCAACACGTAAAGTACACTGTGCTCTTTTTGTAGTAAAGCCGTGATCGCACGCTGACATTGAACCGACATTATGGTTCTTTTACTGTTCCTGTCATCGCCAAACAACACGCTGGAGACAAGGTCCTGACATGACAGTCAGAACAGTGTGCATTCACATGTAAATAGACGCCTTTATCTCTCTATTGTGTTTGCACACACGGACCTCCTGAAGCTGGTATATCCCACCTGAATAATTCAGTACTTTTATTATTGTTATTACCTTACATTTAATGCTGTCCTGCATGTCTAACAGGTGCTGCCCTGCAAGTTTTCCATTTTAAATTAATTATTAGATTTAGAGATATTATTCAGGCACATATCAAAGCAGAATCATTAGTACAAACTTCTTTTGAAAAGATACACACTGCTGTTCAAAGGTTTGGGGTCAGTAAGATTGTTTTAATGTTTCTGACAGAAGCCTCTTATGCTCAGCAAGGCTGCATTTATTTGATTAAAAATACAGTAAAAACAGTAATATTGTGAATTATTACTACAATAAATAACAGGTTTTTTTTCAGAATACATTTTAAAGTGTAGCTTATTCCTGTTATGGCAAATCTGAATATTCAGCAACAATTATTTCAGTTTTCAGTGTCACATGAACCTTCAGAAATCATTTTAATATGCTCATTTGCTGCTCGTGAAACATTCTATTATTATCATTATTAATGAAAACAGTTGTGCTGTTTAATATCTTTGAATAGAAACCTAAAGAACAGCATTTATTAAAAGTATAATTTTTTGTAACATTATAAATGTTGTTGACGTCACTTTTTATCAGTTTAATGCATTGATTTATTTTTTTATTATTATTAAAAATAACCCTTAAACCTCTACTGAACATGTAATTATATACAAATACTGAAATATGTTCCATGTATCCATCCATCCATCAATCTAAGGTTTCTTTAACTTAACACATAATTATATACACACTGTGTATTTATCTACTGCATACAGTGCTTTTATTAAATATAACATTTTCACTGCCATAATTTTCCTTTAAATTCAGATAATAATTTAAATTCTGCATACATTTTATTACAACACTGAAAGTAAAAAAAAATTAAATGTTAAAAGTGTAAAATAAAGAGGAAAAGGATAAAGGCAGAAATGATTTGTCAAACTCTACATATGTGCATTTATATACACACACAAACACACACACACAATCATTCCAATTTTAATTGGTCATAATTACAGAGAGTGACTGAGATCTTAGAAGAAAATCAAATGTTCAAACGTTGTTATGCAACATTAGACCTGAATACCCCATGACTTTATTTCAACTAAATCACAGTTCATTACAGTCTTTATGCTTGTCATCCTTCTGTCATTTATCCATCTGATTTATTTGAATAACTTATAAACAAGACTATAAATGCTCACAGACAAAGACAGAATGTGCATGGAGGAAAAAAAGCACATCACTTTCTTCCTGAAACATTCCTTTAAGCATAAACGAATATCCTACAAAAACCACCAAGCGGTACTCTCAAACAAAATAGCACTTTGCTGACCCCTGTGTGTAAAAACTAGAAACCGAGCATGTGTGTGTATGTGTTTTCTCTGCCACTCTTTCTGCCATATCCAAACAAAGTGCGGTGAGTAAAAAATGTAAACTACAATCAGAGAGTAGCAGTGATCTACCACTTCATCACTGCAGGCACTGATTGAAACGCCTATCTTTAATGAACACTCCCGGGCAAACGCACACACTTACAAGCCTAAACTGATGGTGTAATTAAATCAAGCTTGTTTATTTTTCCACATAGCTATCCTGATTGCGGTTGTCGTAGTATGACAGCAATCTTTAAATATGAACTACTCTCCCTTAGTCCTATGTCTAGGTTTAAAGTACTTTTTATTCTTTATGTCGAGGAGCCACAGCGGTACAAAATTCATCGTGACAGTGAACATCCTGCCGTTATCTGTCATCACAGCAGATGATCCTCCTGATGGGACACCCAGAACACCTCCCATCCAGTATAATGGATGCCTGTCTGTTGGCCAATGATTCGCAGTGAGTTTCCACCTGAATTATTTAGTTCCATATTACGGCAGCTGCTGTATTTAACAGTACGTTTTCAGCCCGCAGGTGCAGTCTGGATCTTTCCATCCTAGTGACTTACAAACCAACCATTGAGGCTCATGAATCATTTTAGACAAACAGCGGCTCCAAAAAGTATTTGAACAGTTAAGCCATATTTAAAAATGTATGAACGTATTGCCATTATATAATAAAATATCAAACCAAGTCACATTTGTTTTGAAGAAATACAGTTCAAAAAATCCACCAAAACTGGATCAAAAAAAGTGGTAATACTTGAAAAGCACTATTTGTACTAATACATACTACAATGACATTGATACATTTTTAATATGACTTCAGTGTCCAAAAAAAAAAAAAGCCACGGCAGTTATCAAACACAAGTGGTAATTAAATTGTGTAAGAATAATTTGAGGGGCCGTTCACACAAGATGTGTATTTGTGTTTAAAAATGAGAGATGGAGACGGGTGGAGTTAAAAAAAAAACACATTTTAAAAAAAATAATGCTGTGTCATGTGATATACTGCAAAAGAACTAAGATGAAAGCAAAAACTGTCAAAAACGCATTCAGTGTGAATGGCCCCTTAGTATGTTTTCGATTGAGCTTGACAACAGGAAATCAAAACTGACTCTATTCACTTTCTTAATAAAATGTCTCTGGTCTTATTATGGATGATTCATCAGTGCATGTTGTTCTATAAAAGTTTCCATGATCTCTCATCAAATCCAGTAACTTTTCCTGCTTTCAAAAATTACTGTCATTTTTCTTGCGTAACAAATGCCACATGAGTGGGTTAAAATAATATTAACCAACAACATACTTGCCAGTCCGTTACAATTCAGTCAAATCCCAAATTCTGTTTCATTTGGAAATACACCACGCAACAGAAGACAAATGGTTTGCGAAAAAAAAGTTTTATGCTTTTCAAGGAATATTTCACCCAAAAATTAACTTCAGTCATCGTTTTCTCACTTTAATGTTGTATTAAAGCCGCATGACTTCACGGAAGATGGTGAGTAAACGGTGTCAGAATTTATTTTTCGGATGAACAAATCTTTTAATTCCCAGTCAGTGTGATTATTCCAAAGAACTCGTTTTATGGAGCATTCAGTTGTTTTCTTTGTGTGGTTGAAACATAATAAGCTACAGCAAAAACATGACACTGTAGTTTCTCTCTGATACCCAGTTGAACAGATTTAATCGGATTTTCCTGTGACTGAACTCATGAGTAGCTGAAGGAAACGATATCAATAGAGAGGTCTCATTCCTATCACTCAGAATTATCTCGTCTCTATTCTGCTTTTGATCTACTTATTCCGTCATCTTCCTCTCTCCCTTCCTCTCCCTCACTTTAACTGCCGTTTGCGCTTGTTTCCCATAAATTACCCTGTGGAGCACCCACACAGAAGTTCACACACACCATGATGGCCAACTCTCTGACTAACATCCCCCTGACCTCATCCCAGATGACTAGACATTAGGGGTGTGGGTAAAGGAACAGAGAGTGAAAGAAAGTCTTCTGTATTTGGTTAAGAGTTTTTTTCTTTCCAAAGTATTACTTGGATGGGGTCATTTGTTCACCTCACAGACACCGAGAAAGAAACCAAAGTCATTATGAAACAGTTTGTGTCTGTCCAGGAGGAGAGTTTGAGAGTCGACAGACAAAGAGCATCTGTGTGATTGAGAAATATAGAGAAAGGAAGCTAGAAGTTGGGGGAATGAGAAAGTTTTACCTTGACGTGACTCTGTGCTCCAAGATTGTATATTTCCGTGGGTTTGACTTCATTGATAATCTTTACCAAGCACGTGCTGTCAGTCAAGTCTCCATAGTGCAATTTCATGTCTATAAGGCACAGAATAAAAGAATGAATTTCATTCTTCTTAAATGCGACTTAGAGAGCAATCTGAAAAGTTTTCATTTAAACATAGTTTCCTCCACATTGGCTCAAGTTTAAAGCTTAAGTGAAAACAACAATTTATTTAACTGTTTACAGAGGGAAAAAAAATAAAAAGCTGCCCATCACCAGATCAACTGGAGAGAAATAATCAAGAGTCTATTTCTAGTTTTTTGTGCAAAACTTTGAATTTAATTTTGCTTTAAAAACCAGATACAGACTGAAAGACCTATTTGAATGGCAAATGTTTTATACAGGGACTAATAAATGACTTTACTACAATTTCAATCAAATCCAGGAGCAAATTCCTAGTTAAATTAAATTGTCATTTTATGTGTATAAATCTGGCCCAAATTGACACTTTTACAATTAAAATGTTGGAATTTTGGCACAAAGGAAACTAACCCTGTATGTAGTACAGCAGTCACCTCTAAACCTGTGAAACTTTTGCATCTTTCAGCTGTAAGCATTTACTGCATTTTCCCATTGTAGTGCACTATAATTGTCCAGGAATTATAATTTTTTTTTGTATACATAATTTTGGGGAGTGAATTCTGTCATAGAACACTTTTGTCACTCAACTGTACAAAACAGGATTAAGCACTTAAAAAAAAGAGTGACCAATACCAAGTCCAAATGCATGAGATTTATCACAGAGGAGCCATACCAATGATTTTCTCAGACTTCACCCAAAAGAAATAATCACAGTCCAAATAGTGCTTAAGAATGTTTAGGCCCCGTTTACACTAGTGCGTTTTCGTTTTAAAACGCATAACTTTTGCTACAGTTACACCTATCGTTTACACTACTCCGACGTTTTCGAGGTCGAAAACAGAGACTTTTGAAAACACTGCAGACCCCGTTTTAGTTTGAAAACTCCGGGGTTTAGTGTAAGCGGAGACTTTTGAAAACGATGGCGTGGCTACCCACATTCA
>SCHK01134134.1:0-17608 GCA_004124795.1 Poropuntius huangchuchieni | reverse complement strand
TCATTTATGCTGTGCACTGTACATTAGATTAGCCCATTTCAATATGTGGCTTCTTGAAATTTTGAGCAAGTAGATATAATTCATGTGCATCCATGCTCTTGTTTTGGCAGATGGCAGTGATGCACAAAAGAAAATAGGTTATATACAACTAGAAACTGAAATGTGTTAGCTTGCAAAAAATTCCCTTGCACATGTGAGTAGTTTTGTGAAGGCACAAAAAAGATTTGTGTGCGTGCAAAAGTCTGTATTTGTTTATTTGTTTTTTTTTCTTTATTTTTTATTTTAGGGGCGTTATATGTTGTCACTTTGAGAAAATCGATTAAAAAAACCCTGAGAAAATAAAACAATTACAGATGACTTTACTATATACCAAATATAAAGATTAAAATAATGCTGTATGCCCTATTAAATATACTCCAATTGAAATGGAAAATGTGTAGGAACCCTGTAATGCTGAACAGAGTCCTGTACCATGAAGCCAGTTTATCTGGCTAGCCAGGTAAGTTTCAGAGAGNNNTTGAAATGGAAAATGTGTAGGAACCCTGTAATGCTGAACAGGGTCCTGTACCATGAAGCCAGTTTAGCTGGCTAGCCAGGTAAGTTTTAGAGAATTTGACCAATCAGCTTCAAGCAAAGTAACACATCTCTGACGCAATAAAGCCACACCCCCAAGTTTATCTCGCAGCAAATTAAGAATGCTATAGTAAAGCGTTTTTAAAGATAAAATCATCTGATTTCATGTGATTATTTTTTATAATTATTTTAGGATTTATATAATTATTATACCCATAATCCTATACACGAGCTAGCTTAGTTTAATAGTAATTAAGCTTTTATTTTAAATTAATATAAAGATATAGATAATATGCAATATAAATAAGTTTTAGAATCAATAGCTTTAAACATGACTACATATGAGCTAAGATTTTTAAGTGTTTTTACAGTATACCTATACATATTATCAACTAACTTATCAACTTTTACTTGCACTTATATGGCAAGAAGTTTTCTTCTTTCATGTATAGATCGTTTCATCTTGCTGTGTAAATGTTATAATTACGTTTAAATTATTTGATTCAATCTTTTAATCTTTGGTAGTAAATCGCACTGACTCTCTCACAAGAAGTGAATCACGGTTTCAAGGCATGTGATTGGCTGTTCATTACTGATGTCACACTTTCATGTGCACGTGCTTCATTAACTCAGGATCAAGCCTGAGTTGACAGAGAAAGTTGATGATCAGCTTCATGGTACCGACAAAGCCAGATTGGGCTGGTTTGGTTTTGTCAACTCAAAACTAATCCTGTAACCCTGAATTTTTTCAGCCACCATCATGGTACAGGCCCCAGGACTCTAGCCCTTGTGGCATCAGAGGGACTGGACTAGGAAGGATGCATCCTCACTAGGATCCAGCCTTTTATTTGAAAATCAGTGAGAAGTGTTGCAGACGACATCTTCTGGCCAGACGCGGCAATTCAAACATCAAGCCTGTCTCATTACCTGAACTTGCAGTCTTTGACACTTAACCACTAGTCTACTTATATGATGCTTTCCTGTGTTCGGCCCAAGTGTATGTAGAACTTTTGATTACTCAATGGGACATGATTATAGTGTTGAAAAAAATAAAAAAAAATTTATACAGCACGACTGCCCCCGACTCTTACATGTAATATTTAATTAAACTTACACTGGAATGTTTCCCTGGAGATTTTTGGGTTACAAGAGTAGGTGAGAATGATAGGTATAATGATAGATGACTCAAATGCTGCTCTAAAGTGGTATCAGATAGTGTGGATTTAGTGTGCATTAAGGGCACGGGGCTTTGCCATTTATTAGACCTGGGACAGTCTTGCACATGCACTTCCTGTCGTGTACACACGCTCTCAAATGGACCTCAAATGTGGGACATCACTGAGGTGCATAAGTGCACTTGATAATGTCTCCTCAAAAAGTGCACTATGGTATAGGGGACGATTTCGGACACTGCCCTGATCTGTGGTAGTCTTTAATGGTTGGCACAGGGCTAATTTCTGTGTACATTCACAAACATGTACAGTACCTAAATGTTTGCACTCTTGAACCTCACCAATATGTTAAATAGTCAAAACCTGGCAACTTTTTTACTTTTCTATATCATACAAAAAACGAACCCCCAAATAGTTTAGAGAGAGATATTTAAAAAGAAAACGGTTTTAGATAAGTAAATGTGGATCCCTGTGATAAATTCTGCTGGTTAGTAGTGGGGATGGTTGGCAGGGGTGTTGGTTAAACATTAAAAAAGATTGGACACACACAATGTGTAGAATTTAATGCTATCATTTGTGTAAAAATATACATGTTTGGCTTCTCTACAAATACAAACATGCCAAGTTGCAGTGACTGCCTTTTTATTTGATTCAAAAGTGAGAAAGATTTTGCCATCTGAAAAGCATGTCAAAACTATAAACAGAGGAAAACGAACTCTATTTGGCAATAGACTCAAAGTATCATTTGCTAAGAGACAAAACACCCATTCTTTGAATAAAATAGAAAACCCATTTCATGTTTGGAAAATAAACACATTGAAATTGTTTGCTGGTGAATTTACTAATTAAAAATCAGGCAGACATTCAAAATGGCCATTTAAGTCAGACATCTTTTCCCCAACATTAAAGCACTTAACTCATGGAATAATGTGTTTCGGAACATTGGACATGCTTTATTTTCAGAACTTTTCACAATTTATTTAAACATCTCACATATACAAAATAGGTACAATAAACTTTGTGGTTTGTTTTGAGAGAGGCCTCTGCAACCCTTTAAAATGGATGAACTGTGCTGTCAGTATTAACACTGGGGGCGTAAAAAGAATGTATTGCCTGAACAAAACGAAACAAAAACAAAAAATCTGAACAAAACTGAGAAACAAAAACAAACAAAACAAAGTAAAAACCAGACAAACATCAGGTTTAGGAATATTCCACCTGCTTAAAAATGGGGTTATCAGGGGGACCTGTGCAATATTCCTCAGAGACAATACAAAGTAATACAGTAACAGTGGTTTCCTCCACAGCTGCATGTATAGCACCATATAATATCACTGCTTCAAGTATTGGAGCACCTTTGAAACAGGACAGAACTTGAAGCCTTAGTACCAACTAGTGACAACTAGGATGTTGATTAATATTTTCCTTTACACATGAGGTAGTTTAAACCTTACGGAAATTGTGGTTTTAAACTTCCTCTTTGGAAGATATACAAAGACCACAAAGTGATGTATACTTTCATTGTTTTTATTACACTTCTTTTATTTTTACAAATTGATGACATGTCCCATAACATGGTGTTATCCCGTGTCTCTTTGGGCTGCTGTATTAATTTGCATTGCGCAATGCTCCGTTCAGTCCATTGGTCCTCTCCGATAGAGCCCAGCTTAAGCAAGTGGATTTGCAGAAAAAAATCAGCATTCAGTATAAAAAACACAGACAGAAGGGCAGAGATTTTTCTTTTTTCTTTCTTTCTCTCGTTTAATTTATCATGAGTCTATTTATTTGAAACAGACTGGGCCAATGTCCAAACCAAACTCTTGATCTGCGCCACCAATGTCCAAAGGTGCAATGTCGAGGATGGGAAGGCGAGATGGTTTATTTGTTCTGTATTCAATGACTGTCTTGCTCCACTGGCCAGTGTGTCTCTGCAGGGGTGCAACAAAAAGATAAAACATGTTAAGTGACTTCTTTTTTTGACAAATATCAATCTGTCATAAACAAGCGTAGACTCATGTAATTGTGACAGTCTAGCTCATATGTATTTTGAACACTATCCTCTGTGACTGTAAACTCTTATTAACCTCTTATCTTGTACATACTGTATCACGCTAGCTGGATGAAGATTTTGTCTGTTTAATCAAAGTGCAAAAAGAGAACTTACACTGCAGCCATCCTCTAGGACGCTGAATGTGAAGCGGCTGTTGCCCTCCGCTCTGAGCTCCACATCATTGGAGCCCTGCAGCAACACAGCCTTCTTCAGGTTTCCATTCTCGGCATCCATGTAGGCGATGCTGTTCTTGCAGTGGTAGGTGATGTTCTGGACTGCCTGGTTGGCCAGCAAACGCATGAAGGCCAGCTGAGTAGCCATGGACTGTGGGCTCAGGGTCTCATCATTGTAACCGAACTGGAAAGGCAATGGAAGAAGACAACCTTCAGACTGCTTTCTCTTGATAAATCTTGAACGGTCAGTACAGTAATTCATTTTGTCCTTTCTGACGTCTCCAACTTTTGTGAAACTTTTCAACTTACCTCAGTACCACCATTGATGGTCTCGCCGAACCAGATGTGTTTCTTCTCCTGGGAGTTTCTGTACCAGTTTTTGCGTGGGATGCTTTCTGGGTGGGGGTGGATGCAGGTCTGGCCAGTAGAGAAGTCGCAGTAGGCCTTGATGGCATCCATGGTGCAGCCCTGGTTGGGGTCGATCCAATAGAAACCTACAGGATAAGAAAACAAAACAGATCATTAGGGGAAGTAAGAACTATTGGAAGATGGGTTAGCTCTACTGGAAGAAGAAAGACCTTACACTGCTTTGGTCACTTACCGCTGCTCCATTCAGGATGGCTGAGCCTGATGTCACGGCAAGTACGGGCAGGGTTCTTCTTTGAGCCCTCAGGGGAAAGCAGATTCTCAATCTGAGTGTTCAAGGACTTGATGGTGGCATCTACCTCGTAATCCTTAGCCCTGAGAGAGGCCTGGTCAGCTCTGTACTCATCATAGCCTCCAGATGTGTCATATCCGCCACCAGCTGCACCAGCGGGTCCAGGAAGACCAGGAGATCCAGGAGGACCCTAGAGTTAAACACATTATAGATTAACCACACATCATGTTCAACCGGGGTGTCTTCTCTATACATTCCATCTGAAGGTAAGATACTGTATTTTCTATATTATATTGTACAATAATTTCTGTTTTCTTTCCAGCTGTGTCAAGAGTAATTCTCAAATGTATGTTTACTTACAGAAGGTCCAACATGTCCAGGAGGACCACGGTGTCCAGGGGGTCCAATAGCACCAGGCATGCCATTTGAACCGTCCTTACCAGGGGGGCCATTAGGACCAGCTGGGCCCTAAAGACCAAATGCAGACAACCATTATGCACATTTCCACGTTTATTACAAAATCCTGTGTGGCAAGTCTTAAGAATGAGAAAGTTACTTACTCTTGGACCAGCAGGACCAGCCACACCAGCAGGGCCGCTGTCACCAGAAGGACCCTGTAAGACAGTGTCATTTGTTCTTGTTCTGCAATCTTTTATGCTGAATCATTTTACTAATCTGTATGAAAACTAAATAAACAGTTTGAACTGTTTTCACAGGAAAAAGACGTTGAAGCTTATTATTAAAGTTGTGCCACTTACGTTGGGTCCGGGCATTCCCTGCAGACCAGGATGTCCACGAAGTCCCTTCATGCCCCTTTCTCCTTTGTCTCCAGCAACACCTTTCTCACCACGAGGTCCAGAGGGGCCCTGTTAATCAAAGGAGACATTAAAAGGAAGAAATATCCATAGAAGCCATTGACTGGGTCCTTCAGTTAAAATGCCTTTGATAAAGATGATGTCTGACACACTTACAGATGCACCTCTGGCTCCAGCAGGTCCAGCAGGGCCAGAAGATCCAGTAGGTCCCTAAAGGGGGTGTAAACGAGAGAATGGATTGATTACATGTGTGGAAGTCTCTTTAATTTCTATGCATAATTTAGTAAATGCTGTGGCTTAGTTCAGGGACACGTACAGATTCACCACGGTTTCCGGGTCTGCCAACAGCGCCTGATGGTCCATTGGGTCCAGGAGCACCGACAGATCCAGAGGGTCCAGCGGAACCAGGCTCACCACGGTCTCCCTGGTAGTTGAAATAGTCCAGTTCAATTACTTCTTTTCATTTATATGTAACACAGTCTGGTTTGGTAATTGAAACTTTAGCATTTATTACAAGACTACAGTCTTAGGATAAAGTTAGTGATGGTCAAATATAAAGAAATGCTCAGTCAGAAGTCATATCAGGACTGTATACCTTAAGGCCAGCAGCACCAGGACGGCCAGGGGGTCCATCATTACCAGGGCTTCCCTAAAAAACAACACAGAGGCATATGTGAATATTGTATGAAAAAAAAAAACATACAAATTGTGTCTTAAAAATGAAGTACCTCACGCCCAGCCTCTCCCTGAGGACCAGTCATACCAGGCATGCCAATGTTGCCAAGGGGACCACGGGGACCAGGGGCACCAGAAGGGCCAACTCTTCCACCATCACCCTAATGAACGCACAAAAAACGGATTAAGATTTACCCTGTAGCAAGTTAATTTTGACCAGTTTGGACACAATCAGGGGGTCAGTGCACTTACAACAGCACCGGGGCCACCAGGAAGACCACGGTCACCTCTGGAGCCAGGAAGACCATTGAATCCCTGAGATCCCAGCTGACCCTGAGGCCCAGCAGGTCCAGGTGCTCCCTGATTTTTAAAAAGAAAAAAGTTTATCATGAGACGTAATATATACTACATAATACTTTGCAATTAACGTGGTCTGACGTGTTCAGCATGTACTTACAGGTGAGCCAGCCTCTCCAGGAGATCCCTTCTCGCCAGCCAGACCAGGTGGTCCAATCAGTCCATTCTCTCCTGGGGGACCAGCAGAGCCAACATCACCACGAGCACCACGTGGGCCATCCTTTCCAGGAGCACCAGTGGGACCAGCAGGTCCAACAATACCCTAATGGGTGGGAAGAAAACCAGATTATATGTGAGACTATAAAGATATATCCTGAAATGAAGCAAGTGTTAGCATGAAGCATTAGTTCCAGACGACTCCATTTAAAGTTATCTAATATTACTCACAGAAGGACCAGGAGGTCCAACTCTGCCAGCAGCACCAGGGAAACCAGTCAGACCCTAGAATAGAGACAGAAATTCATAAGCCACGTAGGAAATGTCACACAACTAAACAAGTAAAATATTATTATAAATATACACAGCACACATACATATATTATGTAAAGAAACACTTTTATTTTGGATGTGATTAATCGTTTGACAGCACTAATATAAATCCATAAAAGCATACTTACAGGTGGACCGGAGTCACCACGGGCACCAGGTGGGCCAGAAGGACCAGAAGGACCCTAAAGATGCACAAGAAATTGAAAAAGTTCAAAATCATAAAGATACATTGGATGTGTTATCCAATATATCCTTGACTGAGACATGAGGTGAATGTCAAAACTACTTTTCAGAGTTCATCAATGAATGAGTTTTTATTAAATGTGGTCTCAAACTTACGAGGGGTCCAGTGTTGCCAGCAGGACCAGCAGGGCCTGGGGGTCCAATATCACCCTTTCCACCACCAGGTCCTTTCTCACCTCTTTGTCCAGTCTGGCCATCAGCACCCTACAAAACACATTGTGTCCCTGTCAGTTTACAATGCATGTGTGTTCAAAGTTTTTTAAACAGCTGCTTTGAAGTCTAAATTTGAATGTATGAATCACAAAGAAGCGTTCTTTAGTAGCAGACTTCAGGAGAATTCACATGGACTTACAGGGGGTCCAGCAAATCCAGAAGGTCCAGCAGGGCCAGACTCACCACGTTCGCCCTAAAATAAATGTCAAGATTTGAGCATAAGTGCTTGATTCTGATTTATGCACAGTTCTTGTTTAAGTTCCTTAATATCAGACAATCATAAATCATTAAATAATGAAATAATTATTGTATCGGTGTGTAGTAAAGAACTGATTATAATACTCACAGGAGAACCGCGAGGACCAGCAGGTCCAGCAGGACCGAAAGAGCCAGTCTCACCCTGGAAGAGAACACAGAGATAGGTTTGATCAGAATGATCTTTACAGCTACCTGAAGTAAGTCCTTTTGCCAGTCTTCCAAAGTTAATTATTTGTAGGTTATCACTTTCTTTTTGGCTGCAAAAAGTCTCAAGGAAGCACCTGTAAATCATTTTGGAGATCCCTAAGAACAATTTGGATATATTCACTCTGCAAGCCATAGTCCCCACTCCAAATAATGTAAGTCTGTTCATGTAAGTTAAATGAAGCCCATTTAAACAACTTTCCTTGTATGACATTCCTTAAACATCTTACCTCAGCATGCTGAACCAATTTGTATTTCACATTTAATATAAGCTATTTTGTTATAAAAATCAGAAGAATACTGGAGTTCCAGTAGTGCAGTCAAACGATTAATCGATTAATCCAATATAAAAGATTTTGTGTACATAATATATATGTGTGTGCTGTGTATATTTATTATGTATATATAAATACACACACATTTCAGAAAGATATGTTTATATATTAAATATATTTATATATAATATCAATTATATGAATATAAATATATACATGTAAATACATGTACCTGTTTTCAAAATACTCTATGTGTTCATATTTATACATACATAATAAATATACAAAGTTCACACACATATATTATGTAAACAAAAACTTCTATTTTGGATATGATTAATCACGATTAATCGTTTGACAGCACTAATTTCCGGTTTTAAATCAATGCATTAGCATTTCAGTTGTTTTCACTGTTTAAAGTCACCACATTTGGGTCTTGAGCATGGGCAATGCTTTATATAGTGCAATTTAATGATTTAGATTAGAAGATGATGATTTAATCATATTATAAGTCAAGGGTAAATAAAACTCAGTGTATGTTGAATTAAATTGTTTTAGAAAATTGCATAAATTCCAACCTACTGTATTAACACTGAAGTCACATTGCAAAAAAAAAAAAAAGTTTTTATATAAATTATATAATATAAATTAAAATGTGCGATGTTTTTTCCTGTTCCATGCTGTCATCTAAAAATTTATCGTAGATGATAATCAAATAATAAAATAAAAACACTGAAAAAGAATCAAATCATGTCATGGCTTTAACTTGACCCTAGCAATTTTTTTATAACGGGATATTGTTGGAATTTTCCAGCAGAGGGCAGCAGTGATTCTGACAGATGACAGCAGGGTTTCTTCTTCAAGCAGTGGACCAAGGAGCAAACTATTCGCCCCTTTGAGAAGGTAAGAACCTTAATACATTCTGTTAGTGGTGTGCCAATAAGTGAATGCCAGTGTGATCTTGTTCTCAATCATTTCAAATCCTCTTCATTTTTTTAAATGATGTCACTTTTGACATTATGATTATAATGTGCGATTCATCACGCAAGATCCATAAGGAATAAAAAAAAATAAAATTCCTTTGGACTGGTGTAAATATTTCAGTGATTTAGAGTGATAGCACCAATTCTTTGCATTGATCTGACATAGCAGTTGAGAGAGAGATAAAGAGAGAGAATGCTCTTTACCTTGTCACCATTAGCACCAGCGGGTCCAGGGGGTCCACTGGGTCCAGGAGCACCCTGTAAATTGAGAAAGAAGTACCATAAAATCACGACTACAAAACATTTGTGTAATTTTATATGAAATGAGATAAAGGTACTTGGTATACTTACACGGGCACCATCTCTTCCAACATTGCCCTCCAGGCCTCTGTATCCTTGCTCACCCTGTGTATAACAGAAATGTTTTAGTCAGCTGTAAGAGACATACAAATTCAGCAACATATTCACTATAGAGTGCCGTGAGCATTGCTCTAAAACATACCTTCTCTCCTTTAGGTCCAGGAGTTCCAGCGGTTCCACGCTCACCGGGCATACCAGCAGCTCCCTGGTGTCCAGGGGCACCAGCAGCTCCAACTGCACCAGGCTCTCCCTAAAGAATATAGATTTGGTCAGTTACACTCATAAAAATGATCCGTCTAGACGGCATGTGTGGTGACCTGTGTACGTACCTTGTTTCCATCAGGGCCAGGAGTACCAGCAGGTCCACGAGCACCAATGGGTCCCTGAGCGCCAGCAGCACCAGCGGGTCCAGGGTTACCGCGCTCTCCCTAAACAGTGATAAAAGGACAGAAGAACTGTAAGACAGGCTCATTTCTTCTCATGTGAGAATAAACACAGAAAGCAGAGAAAAGGTAAATCACCTTCACACCAGCAGGTCCTGATACACCTTGATCTCCAGGGATACCCTGTTGAGAGATAAGAAATATTTGTAATGATTTGCATGACATTATGCATCCAGTAGTGAACCAAAAACTGCATAAGCTGCATCTACATCTGAGCCATGAAAACTTACTCTATCTCCGGGTTTGCCGGCCTCACCAACAGGTCCAGCGGGGCCAGGGAGACCCTGTTAAGGTTAAGCAGGAGACACAAGTTTTTAATATTCAAACACTACATAAACAGGAAGAATTCATACAAGACTAGTACAAATTTGCCTACGACAGTGATTCCCAACCATGGATACACCTAGGGAGTACCTTGTGATTTTACTATTATGTCTGGATTTCTTCACAATACAACAGCCCCCGAACTGTCAAAGCTTTTAAAAGACAAATAAGCTTGAGCTACTTGTATAGCCCATTTTCACCCACTGTATTGATTAAAGGAAACAATTTGTGGCCACATTTGGTACTTGAGCCCTACTTATGGGGTTCCAAGACAGTTGGGAAGCCCTTCTTATATTTAACTTCACACTTCAAGCTTGAATGAAGACTGTACAGTCTTGAAAGAAGTATGCCACTGACCTGGAAACCAGGAGCACCAGATGCTCCCTGCTCTCCCTTCTCACCTGGACCACCCTAAATTAGAAGACAACAATCTGTTACCACTGAGAAACAGTAAAAGGTCATGTACTAATCCACATAGATACATAGATGGCCTACTTACAGCAAGTCCGACGGGACCAGCAGGGCCGTTGTTACCATCAGGACCAGGAAGACCCTAAAGGAAAAGAGGAATGCAATCAGAGCAGCTCAGTAACTAATAACTCGCTTCTTGAGACTGGATACTGAAGAATGTTTATAATAATGGATATTTCTCTCTCTTAAATACTTACTCTCAGTCCAGCGGGGCCAGCGGGTCCCTTCTCACCAGGCTTGCCACCCTCACCCTACAAGAAGGTTCATTGATAAGCTCATTGATACATTATTATATTTTGAATATCTAAAGATCAAGGGCCTGTACCACGATGGTAGATGAACAAATTCAGAGTTAGAGGATTAGTTTCGAGTTGACAAAACCAAATCACTCCAATCCCGGTTTGTTGCTACCATGATGCTGATCATCAACTTTCTTTGTCAACTCAGGCTTTGATCCTGAGTTTGTGGCGTTATCTATTGATTCTACAGCTTATTTATATTATTTATACATATGATCTGTATATATTAACATTCATTTAAAATAAATGATTTATAACAACTGTTAAACTAAAATTGCTTGTGTAATGAATTAATAATGATATAAATCATATAATTCTATAATCATATAAAATAAAATAATTATCATTAAAGCCAGACAAAAATTTTTTAGTACTAGTGCTGTTTACTAGTTAATTTGGAGCAAACTGGGGGAGTAACTTTTTTGTGTCAGACATGTGTTACTTTGCTCACATCTGATTGGTACAATTTCAGTTTAAGATCTCTAACACAGAACTTAACCCGCCCCGGAGCAGGTTAGCTGTGGAGTGTAAGTTATAATGGCAATGAACGCTGCTAAAAGCCAAGCCACTTTCATGGTACCTAAAACCCAGGATTGGTGCAAACTAAACTGAAACTTACCAGGGTAGCCAGCTAATCCGGCTTCATGGTACAGGCCCCAAATTTGCTAAATGCAGTCAATACTTACAGAAGGTCCCTTAGGGCCAGGGAATCCAATATTACCGGGCTGGCCTCTGGGTCCAGTTGGGCCAGGGGGGCCGGTGCGGCCATCTTGACCAGAGGCACCCTAGAGAACAGCATATGAAGTGGTGATGAGTGTGCACAAAGCACAGTGCTCATGGATTAGTAATATTTTTCTGGGTAACTCCCAACTATGTGTATAGTATGAATATAAAAACTGTGATAGTACTCACAGCAGGTCCTTCCTTTCCAGGGGGTCCAGAACTGCCAGGGCTACCAGGGAGACCCTGAAAATATGTAAAGTGATGGTCTTGTTCATATGGTCACATGTCAAGAATGATTGATCTCAATGCAGAATGGAGAAATTTCATATGTTTCTTGCTTTGTGATTTACAGATTTTGTCATAATGGACGGTACAGATATAAAAGAGTAAGAGGCTGATACTCACTCTAGCTCCAACAAGACCAGGCTCACCAGCACGACCGGCATCTCCAGGAGGTCCACGGGCTCCAGAAGCACCAGTAGCGCCACGGGCACCGGGCATGCCCTAAGGTATAAGATTCATAGATCAGTGTCTCAAATAAAGCATCACAACATTGTTTAATTGCATGGATTTGGCAGGAAAACTATCATGTATTGTATATGTATACATATTTTTTATTTATCCAAAGCAGCTAAAACCACTGTCACATTCTATATACACTTCATAGCTTGTTTAAATACTGAACAGATCTTTAAATATCACTTGAATCTTACCATTGGGCCCGATCTGCCAGCCAGACCAGGCAGACCACGAGTACCAGCAGCTCCCTGCAAGATACATAAATATACATAGATTAGCAAAAATAAATAAAAAACAAAATTTCATGCAGAAAATTAACCATTGCATCAAGCTTTATAAATATTCAGCATTATTCTTACAGGAAGCCCTTTAACATAGTCTACTGAATTTTTACTTTTTCAATATTCTGTGCTGTTGTATTTTTTCTTTCAAATCCTTGCCCCTCTAACCAACTAAATATGGTGATCATACATTTGTATTGTTTTATTTTTGTCCCTGTAGTACTCTTATAAGTCAAGTTTAGATTCTCTCTCTGACATTTACAATTAAAATGTCGATGCCCCTAACTTATTAAAATTAACATTTTATTATTAAGATCAAACATACTCTAGGTCCACGCAATCCAGCGGGTCCAGTAGCTCCCTGCTCACCAGTTGCGCCTCTCTTGCCCTCTTCACCAGAAGGACCACTGGGTCCCTGGGGACCAGAACTACCCTGTACAGGAAAAAGACAACGAAGGAAGTGAACAGGGACATTCAGCCATAGCACAGACTATATGCTTTATAAATGGTTAAGATGGCTGTCAGTGTGTGTGTATACTCACAGGCTCACCCTTTACACCAGCATCTCCCTTCACTCCAACGGGTCCAGGGTCACCCTGAGCATTGAAAAAGTTCAAAGGTTTTATAACATGTACATATCTGAAATTCCCTATTAAAAATGAAAACAATATGCACCTAAATAGAGACATGCACCAAAATGAAAAATAAAACAGAAAATTTTTAATTATGTTTTGCTTGACATAATTTAATAGAATAACATACTTCCTTTTTCTGTAAAGTACATAATTAAAATTTCTCTCTCAGCTGGTGTTACTTCTGAATAAAATCTAGGCGCAAACTATTTTTTAACATATTGTCTAACTGAAACACTAGAATAGAACTAAATCTTACATAATTATGTTACTATTGATATATGTGATATAATGTTGGCTGAAAAATACTTCCACATCATGACTTTTGTGCAGTTGCATGTCTCTTCAACTGAAAACGTGACCTCTTTTCTGGCTAGAGTTTAAATGACAATGTTAGACTTGTTAAACTTGGAATACTCAAAGCTAGTTTTCTGATGTCAACATTTTTGATAATGAATCTGTTAAAGTAACGGTTTCTATAAAACATTCCAGCCTATTTTTTTTTTTTCAGCCAAAAACCCAAAAATTATAGCTAAGACCAATCAGATGGTACTCACAGCAAGACCTCTTGGACCAGAGGCTCCAGAAGGTCCCTGGGGGCCAGGGCCGCCTCTAGGGCCAGGGAAACCAGGGGCACCAGCAACTCCAGGGAGGCCCTGTGGAATACACCAAAAAATACATTTGGAAAAAAAAAAAAAACTAAGAAGAACATATGTTTTCACACAAACATAGAATTCATAGAAGTGCTACTTTAGGATAAAGCACACAGCTTTCAATGAGTCGTAAGATCATAAGATGGTAGAGTAATTGTAAAGTGATCTGTTTTAAAATGAATTTTGACACTTCAACTAGCTGATTGTGATTTGTGATTGCAATGTATAGTAATTGCTGTTTAAAAATGAAAAATAAATGTTAAAGTAAAAGAATAAATATATTTAAAAATAAATAATAATATATATATAAGTATTAAAAATACAACAAAAATAATTCTAAAATAATTTGTTTCACAACTATTAGGCAGTTATTTCCTCTAATTCCAATGCAATTGTACTTTAAAATGATTAGCACATTTCTTTGCACGCAACATTTTTTAGTTTGAATAATATGAAAACTCACAGCTGCTCCCTTAGCACCATTGATACCATTAGCACCAGGGTTACCCTGTAGAAGTACAAAGAGAGACATATTATTATTTTTCGCTTCAAGAAAATCCGATGAATTTATCTGTAAATATTTAAAATGCACTTACAGGGGGTCCGACTGGGCCCACAGCGCCGTTCGGGCCTGGCTCTCCTCTTTGTCCCTGAGGTCCAGATGGGCCAGTGGGACCAGCGGGTCCAAGTTCTCCCTGTCAAATATTATAGACAAAGTAAATTTCAGATGGCAAAAGGTTGTTATGATGAATTAATGAATGTATGTGTAGAGCATGTGATCTAATCAAATGATATGAACTGGCAGTAGTGGCTTATATTAGCATGTCTATTAATCTTCTGGCACATTGTTTTATGCAGAGGTGCCGGGCAGACATCAAATTTACTAGAATTTATTCAGTTTTGAATTCACCAGCTGTCACTCATACCTTAGGTCCAGGGGCACCAGGGAAACCGGGAGGACCAGCTGCTCCCAAAGGACCCTAAGGGGAGAGAAAATGTGTTACTTCTACATTAGGACTATGCCATAAGGCACATTTTAGGAGACAGAGAGGTCAAAGGGCAGCTAGTCCACTCACAGCAGGGCCAGCAGGACCAGTGTTGCCATCAGCACCGCGAGCACCAGCTGGGCCAGAAGGACCAACACGACCTCTCTCACCAGGAAGACCACGACTACCCTGTGCAACAAGAGGAATGAGATATGTATTTAACAAAAAAGAGTTGAAGTAGGTATGTATTTAAGGCAATTTAAGCTGATACAGTCATATTTGCTGGAGGCAGAATTGGGATACACACTGAAGATTTTCATAAATTTTAATGTTTGACTTACTCTCTGTCCGGGGGTTCCATTTGATCCAGTAGCACCATTCTCACCCTGTTGAAAAAAGACAAACATAAGCCTTCAGAATATGACAAGATATATGACTTGTGACTTGATTCATTTAATGCACTAAAAAATGGACTTTATGAGTAATAATAGTAATAATAATAATGTGTTTTATTTGTATAGCACCTTAATACACATAATGCAGCTTCACAAGTCAGAATATTTATGTAAAGCATCAGCAAGTGCAATTTCTTTCATGCATACATGAAAGTTGGTCTCTTGATTTGCACTTCGATTTCACTAAATTATGTTGTTATATGTATTTTTTAAAGTGGCAGGTGCATTTCTTTATCTTTGAAATGTTTTAGGATGTAAACCTTTGATTACTACCTTAAGTCCAGCGGCACCAGGCTCTCCTTTGCGTCCATCAAGACCGGTGTAACCCTGAGGAACAAGAAATTTAGATCATGGTTACTTAGAAGATGTGAGCAATTGAAACAGCATTGTAAGTCTTCTATGAAATTCTTTTTTGTTTTTTTTTGGAATTAATAGCTAAAAGCTAACAATGTCTTCTCATCAGTCCCCAATACTAAGCACTTACTCTGTGTCCCTTCATGCCAGGAAGTCCAGGAGTTCCGGGGAAACCACGGGCACCCTGTAGAGGAAAGAGCAAAGATGATGTTCCTTGTAAGAAAAATGACTGAGGTGGATACAAACATGCTTGATTTAAACAAAAAAGTGCATTTTGATGCTCTTACCTGAGTTCCAGGGACTCCTCTGTCTCCAGGTTTTCCTGGTCTGCCATTGTTACCCTTTGAGAAGAATTTAAAAGAGAGTGTCAAGACACAGCAATTATAAATGGGGCAATGCATGGTCAAGTTAGAAGCTCAGTTTCAGTGCATGATATTATAGCACTCACATCTTCACCATTTTTGCCAGAAGGTCCAGGAGGTCCACGAGCACCAACAGCTCCCTGAAATGAGATGATAGAGAGAGAACTCAACATTAAAGTTTAAAGGTCATTTCCAAACTGTGTTGACCAAGAGTACTTACAGCCTGTCCGGGCTCTCCAGGCTCACCAGCATGTCCTTGGAATCCTTGAGGTCCCTATATAGATTCATGGAAAAAGGAATAAATGTTTAATAAAATTTATTTTTAGAGCAATAAACACTCAGAATATTACTTATATAAATGACTGATTATAAAAAATTATAATTTACTCCAAATCACTAATTCTAAATATTTTTATTTACACATTTTTTATTGCGTAAAGGTATCAATACTTTAATCAATCGTAAAACAAATACTCACAGGGGCACCGGGAGGTCCAGATGGGCCTCTAGGTCCCATCAAACCCTGAAAAAGTGAAAGTTAAAATGAGTGGCCTGAGGACTCAATATGATCAGCAGTAGTTTACATATTAGGATGAAATAAAATAAAATGTGCAGTATTTCATTTGCATGACATTGCAACATTAATAGTAACAAATTTTAGTAAGAAAAATCATTTTGGATGTCATCATACTTGAGTAGTAAACTGTTCAAATTTTTAATATACTCTTAATATAAATGTGATATTAATATATTTAACAGCAGAGAGGGTTCACATCAACTGAAATGAAACTGAACAGAAAAGAAGCTGATATTAAATCACATGAACTCACCATAGGTCCAGGGCCAGGGTCAGGTCCTTTAGCGCCATCATATTGAGCAGCAAAGTTCTACAGAAGAAATTAAGCAACATGTTTAGCATTAAAAATAAAACATATTGAGCAATAATAATCAAAAAAAAAAAAATTCAGTAATTATTGATTTATTTTATTTCAATAATACAATATTTTAATATTAACTTTATATTCCAATATAATTAAAAAAAAAAAAAAACATTCTGTAAAAGTTTCTTCTTTTATATTTAAATTATGACACTGTTTTTAGCCTTGTATTTAAAATAAATACAGCTCACACTTTTGGAAGCCATTTTGAGGCCAAGGTTCAGGGCAAAGGTTAAAGGTCAAATGTTAAATATGACTGGGTCAAGGGGTAATGGAAGGATCGTGAGACTCAAATATTACTACCCGCAAACTTTAATCACACAATTGTTATGTACTATAAAGGTTTAGGTCTCTGGAAAAGTTTTTTGTTCAAAATGGAAACTTACTCCACCAAGACCAGGGGGGCCAGGGGGGCCAGGAGGCCCAGGAAGTCCAGGTCTGCCGGGGTTTCCGTCTGGTCCTTTTGGACCCTGTGGAGAACAAGAACAAATAACAAAATTAAGCTAGCTGTGATTGTTCTATTGTTTTAAAATGTGAGATCAATCTGTTGTGCTGATGTGAACTAGCCACCATGCTAATCTAGTGAAACTGATAACCAAAAATATACAGAATAACTTTTCTTATTCATGTCATTATAGATGATGGTTAAGTTAAACATCTTATAATAATC
>SCHK01134002.1:11892-22148 GCA_004124795.1 Poropuntius huangchuchieni | reverse complement strand
AATTAAAATGTTCAAAAAATATATTATCCACTATCTTTTCACTTAGAAATTGCTTTAAAAAACAGCAAGTAACACATCAAATTAAATGTGAAATTTTAAAGTAGAAAGACTGAGCTAATATTCTGTTGTAAAACAGCCTCCAATAATCTTTATTTATAACTAATTATACTTTTTTTTTTTCTCACATATTTTTAAGTTATATCAATTTTATTACTGTTTTAATTTTCATCTTGCATAGCCCTCTAAAAACCACATTTGTTTGGAGCTGGGTGGTGGTTGGCAAAGTCATTATTATTAACAAAAACTAGCAGTGAAAAAAATTGCTTACAAAACAATACAAGTAAAACAATCTTTAAAATATGATTTAGTAAAATAAGGGAACATATTATTATATAATGCAGGCAATTTAAAGTTTTTTCCTAAAAAGCATGATTTAGGTTTTTCAATAATAATAACCTAACTGACTGCCATACGACTCATTAGCATAGCCTCACTGACAGCAAAAACGGTTTCTACAGGACTAACCAGCACATTCATTTCAGCGTGTCAAAGCACTTGGGTCCCTCAGACTAGCAGCAGTAGATGAAAGGGGTCTTGTCCACATTATGGGATGTGACATCTCAGAGCTCTGGGCCTCATCATCCATCTGGGGTTTTCAACACGAGACGGACACTCACACTCTCTCAAAGGGAACTTCTTGGTTCACACTTTAGGATCGCTCCCTAGTTCCTGACTCTCCATCCTCAAGTTCATCCCAGGGTTCACTGGCAGGAGAAATATCCCTGCACTGATGTCATATCAAAGCACAAACGTTGCACATTTACTTATGGTAAGAGATAATTTTCCACCGTGGCACACAGAGAACCTCCTGAAAGCTAAATATAGCTTGTGGCATAGCTGGCACGGGCTGTTGCTTGAGATTAAAGCATGTTTCATTCTGTTTGAAGGGAGTTCGATAATTTTTCGTTGAGGGACAGAGTCATGGACTTTATAGAGAACTGCCTTTAGAGAATTAAAGCAACGGTGGATTTTTTTTATTTTTTTTAACTAAAGCTCAGCAAGATCGCTAACATGCTGTGGTTCAGCCGCTACATTTGTCCAAGTGATCAAGCTTCTAATTGACTAATTTGATGGAACAGCACGTCGTCTTGTGGAGCTACGATGAAGCAATGCCTACAAGAAGAAAAAAAACTGTAATTGCACTAAAGGCCTTAGACATGTACAAATCATCTGCTTCAAATTAACATATTGGCTAGATCGACAGCACTTGCTATTGGCTTTTAAAAGCCAGCAGTCTGAATCAGAACAACAAGCTTGTAAAATCTAAATATAGTTCATACCAGAGGTAACAACACAATGAACACTCACAGTACAGAGGGCTTGTGAGTCTCATTCAAAAACGAAAAAGCGAAACACATAAAAATATACCCGACATAAAAGTATAGCAACGTTTCAGGATGTTCATCCATTGTTGCTTTAGTTGATTGTTCCGTCAGACTAAGCCTTTAGCTCTTGCATACGGAGGATAAGCGTTCAGGCGTTTGTTTCGCTGGCACACCAGTGCTGGGTTTTGATGTCTCCTCAATATGCTGCGAAATTCTGGGTTTAAAATGGATTAAAAGGATCATGTTTTGTTGATATTACTACCCATATGAAGTCCCAGCGGTTGAGATAATGGGTTCATAAGGAGTGTAGATGTGCTCTTGATCTATAATCTCAATGCAGGAATTTCCTCCAGCAGGAACCACTTCATGGTCGCAGCCTTCACGGCGACTCGATAAATAAAGAACTTCTTGATGACCTCCATAAGATATGCGGCACTGGCTACCATAAATGTGTGCGGGGGATGGGAGCCATTGCCAATTTGACATTACCATAATTCTTATTTACCATTGGAAGCTTTTCTTTAAATTTAGCAAAGGTTAAAGGAGCTGCCCACCTCTAATCTGCAGGACTGATAAATTGAAGAGCGAGCTCGGAGAACAATCAAGTTCACGGGGGGTTAATACAATAAAGACCAAATAAAAAAGGCCCCAACATCAATATCATCAGCCTCACTGATGTGTGTGTAGTGGCGTTTGGTAATAACCGGAACATTCCAACAAATCAATGGTTATTTAATTCGCAGTGAGCTTCTGAGTCCATTAAACCTGATTACTTTCACCCATTTTCTTCTGGGTGCTGTTATTTTTCCAATGCAGGCACTTAATCTATAAGGGGGACTTATGAGGACCTTCAAAAGCAATTTCAGCCTCTATTAACATAGCATGCTAGGTGCCATTTGGCTATAATTATTTATTGGACAGTAGCTTGTGGTGCAGCCTAAACCCCCGGTTTGACCCCGCACTCCAAACTAGCATAAAAACAAAGCCGCAAAAACCCTGAGTGCCTCAAATTCTTTGTTAGCAAGACGTTTCCAAGAAAAAAGGGGAGAACGAAACCTCGGGAGGGAAGCGAATAAGGTCGTATTGGTGAAATACACAGTCATGACATAAACAGAGCAGAGATTAGAAAGACTCATTAGGATCGGCCGGATCTGTAACAATCAATCATCTTTTTGGTGATCCAAGCATTTTCTCATTCAGGTCAACAACAACAGGAGTCTGATTAATGTGGTGGATGCTGTATGACCCACTTCTCAGATGAGCAGAACTCTGTGCAGCGGTGTGCCAAATGCAGATCAAACAGCCCTGCCACGGTACTACACCACCACGTGCTTGTATAAGACCGGAAAAGGCACAGGATGTTAACCCACCCCTTCGATTCAAGAAAAAGAGCGCTTCTTTGGCCCGCTCGTCACCTCTCACGTAGCGACACAATGAATGCGCACTTGTGAGAGGTAATCCGGCGTGTGATTGGGTAAACAAACACACTGGGATTGATCTGGTTTGACTCGCCTTCAAAAAACGAACGGGATCCTGCGCTGATCATTGCATTGACTGAGAAGATCCATTACCCGGCCAATCACACGGGCTCCCTGCCATTTCATTTACTACTAAATAGCTCATGGCTTGATTTCCAGCTCTACATCCACCCTGCTAAGCAGGGAGGCATAATAAGGGGGGCCTCATGTTGGTAGCCATTAAAAGCTCCGGAAAGTGCATTTGCATTTTGTCCCATCAGCAGGATGGATGGTCATTAGTAATTGCCTATGAGACCTTACAAGAGACCACAAGAACAAAACAAAGCAAGCGCTCAGGCGTCTATGCTGTAGCATGTCACAATGTTTACAACGTAGGGATGCACTGATATTACATTTCAGGAAGATACAGATAAGCCAGATTATTTTGAGCCAATATTACATTTCCATACAATTGTATTTTAGTAAATGACAAAACAATATGGTGCATACATCTGCATGACTCACTTATTGTTACTCATCATGTAAAATGAGACGTGGGAGTAAAATATCGATTTAATGTGTTACATATTCACTATGCTCTAACGATGAAAAAGACAGATTATTTTTGGCAGGCAGGTCAACTTCAAGGCTGCCATTTTCAAAAGGATTCTACTCGTGCTAACACAATCCTTGAATTTTTCAAACACTACTAGCAGCTCTAATTGTTTTATTATCCAAAGTCTACACCCGTTCAGAGAAATGTACGTGTAAAATATGAACTGTAGAGGAATTCAGACGGCTTGATAAGTTGCTTGGTGTGTATGAGATGGAGCTAAGACGAGTCAGCTCAGGATGAGGTGGGGGTACTGGTGGGCCTGGAAAGGCTGGACTGGAGTGCAAATCTCCTGCCCTGTGGTCAACCTCCAGGAGCAAGGGCATGAATGTTAAGCAGCCTGGGGATCAATACAGGCGAATATAGCTCAACTGCACCATTTGTTCAGCCATGAGAGATGTCAATACACAGATTAGGGTGATCCATCTTTTTGATTTCCCACTGTCTTCCACATGGACTGCATGAGGGCTTTTGCCTGTATTAAAAGTGTTTGCTTTCTCAACCATAAAAATTCCAATTATTGCTCTAAGTGCAGCAGTGCTGAGTCGTTTGTTGGAGAGCAGCTCTGCCGTTATGACGTGAAACAAAGGAGGAAAGGCGGTGAACGCCAAAAAACCGACAGGAAGCTTTCAGATGGTCTTCCTTCTTTAATGCCTCGACTTGATACATGCGATTTTGTTGGAGGCATAGGAGGAGGGGGTAAAAACTCAAAAATCAATGGCGGTTCAATCGATTGTGTTGTGATGCCGTCAGCTACCCCAGCATGCAGTCAGCAAGCATCACCTCGAGTTTCGAAATTTGGTCGCGGCTCTCACATGGCGCCATTCGTGGGGCATTTATATGTGAAACGCAAGATTTTTCCCCATCAAGTGATCCTAACTTTCCTGGCAAGAGCTACTCACCATTAGCAATTTGTTTTTTTCATGTTTAGTTCAATCCCTGAACTCTTGCAATAATAAAAATGTTGGCGAAATACAAGTAATCTTGTTTACAGTTTTGCCAGCAGATATCTTTTTTCCCAATTCACTTGGAGTTGAACTGTAGCGTGTGCTTGTTTCTTGAGAGGGAGAAACAGTAATACGCAGTGATTACGGCACGGCAAATCAAGCCCCGAAACCAAAACATGCAGATAGCAACTGCAGAATAATTTACCCAAGAGGCATTTGACTCTTAACTGTAAGGCAGAGGTTAGACATGTGGCATATTGTAAGGGTTCAAAGGATGGAAGTCCCCACTAATTAGCAGGCATACTGCCCGTCTCCCAACATGCCTTCACATTTGAGATCAGACGCCTTTGGAGAGCTGCAACCTCTGGTTGTTGCTCGTGTTGAGCAACACAGTCATAGAAACTGGATTAAGAAGCTTATTAATAGTATGCTTTCAATGCACCGTAAGACCAGTGGACTTTTTTGTAAAGAAAAGAAAAAGCAAAAAAAGACTTCCTTCTGCTCAATTCTAAGCTCAAAGCACATTACAAGATGAAATTATGCTTTCAAACAGGTAAATTAACATAAGTTTCATGGCAGACAAATCAAATGCTGTATTCCACCAGCGCGCCCCTCACAATCAGCACATTTAATTCACAAAACAGACGAGAGGACCCGCAAGAGTCTTTGATAATGCTTTCCTCTCTGAGTGAGCCAGTTCAACACCTCTCTCTCTGTTATCAAACCAGCTAATGGAGAAAGTACAGATGCACAAATCAGCAGTGGCTGCTACTTGATTCCTTGCATCAGGCCTGTTTGCCTGAGAAATTCAACCTGCTGTTGCGTGTCCAAATGTGTGGGAGCACCTCTGACAGAATGAGGCTCTAGTGAGGACACAAATATGGCAGTGATTCCACTCAGTTACACTTTCGGAGCAGCGAAAGGGCTTCCACTGCGAGACCTGTAATTAGTCTAACCACAGAACAATGGCCAAAGATCCTGGCACCAACATCATTTTTGTGAGCATTTAAAGGAACAGTCACTGCAGAAAAGGTGTCCTATTAACCCCGCAGGTTTCAGGTTTATATCCAAAAATGAGTAGTATTAATGTTAGCACTGAACAGCGACGTCCTTGGCTAATGCTTTAGCATTTCAAGTTAAATACATGAATATCAATGTATTTTGAACAAACATAAATTAACAATAAACATTTTTTTTTTTAAATGAACATTAATATAGGTTAATAAAATATGCAAAAATATTTGGTTAATTCATAATACCTAAAGAACTACAGTAAAGGGATAGTTCACTCAAAAATTAAAATTCCGTCATTAATTACTCACCCTCATGTTGTTCCTGTAAGACCTACGTTCATCTTCAGAACACAAATTAACATATTTTTGATTAAATCTGAGAGCTCAAACCCTCCACAGACAGCAACTTCCATATTCAAGGCACAGAAAGGTATTAAGGACATCATTAAAATAGTCCATGTGACATTAGTGGTCTTAATTTTATGAAGCAGGGTCAGAAGATGAATGAAGGCCTTAAGGGTTTAGAACGACATGAAGGTGAGTAATTAATGACAGAATTTTCATTTTTGGGTGAACTATTCCTTTAGCTAATGTTAACGAATCCAACCTTACTGTAAGGTGTTACCACTAAAATGACCAATGTAAAAGCACAGTATATCAATATTAGTTGTATTAGCATTGTAGCAGCACAAAGAGGCACAAAGCTATGCTTTTAATTTTTCAATTTGGCCAAAAGAATGTATTTTATAAGGCAGAATACTCATGCCTACCTTTTGGAACGAATTTTGCGTTGGTGAGCATGTTTATGTTGCTAAAAAAGTTACGTATGTAGGCAGCTCATTAGGTTTTGAGAAATATCAACATTGGCCAATATTGCTTTATCAGTGCATCCGTCAAACTGCATAATAGTTACAGAACCCACTAGCACACGCTACTGCTCTTTTAAAATTAGAAGAAAGATAACGAGAGGTATAAATATATCTTCTCACCTCTTCTGATGTTTGTTTTTCTGCTGAGGTCATTAGATTGGACTACCACAGAACTGCCCACACTCTTAAACCATATATAAAAAGGTGTAATGCAGCATGCGTTCGAGCTCACGCATCTTTGTGCACTTGTAAACAAGAAGTGCACACAATTGTGCGTGTCCTTAAGCATTTCCAATCAAAGCAAATCAGATCAGGGGAGGTTGAAAACCTCCCTTTGGCGCCTTCACATGTCTGTGCGCAGACACGGCAGCCGTCTGTGCATGTAAGTGAATTTCCATTCCATTAGGGTGACAGAGGAGCACCCCTGCCTGCCGTCAGCCCACTCCAGAGACTAACTAATGAATCAAGTGCACTGAGAACAGCCCGCTCCTCACACAACCAAACAATGACCATTAAAACAGTCCACCACGCTGTGGGAAGATGGCTGCAGTCTGTTGTCATAAAACTCGGCTTTCTGTGGAAAAATGTAGATTATTTAGAAAAATTCTGACATATTTCAAGGGAGTTTTGAGGAAAAAGCAGCAGCTAGCTGGCAGAAAATCTCAACGTGTCATTTTAGTCCTAATGCTTAAAGTATTTGTGACCCCCTCTTCTTCGTGAATAACAAAGTTTCTCATGAGTGGGATTTTGCAAATCTATTGTGTACTGGTGAGAGTGACTACCTTCATGACAAGGATAGAGTCATTCAGAATTGAACTGAGAATGCCTTTGCAATTTGATTTTGAAAGGTTATAGAAAAAAGTTCAAAGAAATGTTAGCAATTGACCAAAGGTTCTAGAAGAATTACTATAAAACTACCACTAGATAGATAGAATGATAAAACTACAGGTGTAAAAATAAAAACAATGGGGGAAAAAACTATCGATAAAATGACAAAGAATGCTAAAAGTACTGACAGAATGAGAGAAGAATGATAAAACTACAGAGAGATTCAGAAAATGATCAGAAGAGGAATAGAATGATAGAACAGCAGATAGACAATAGAAAGAACGATAAAACTAGACAGAACAATAATAGAATGACAGACAGATAGAACAATAGAATGATCAGTAGATCAATATATAGAATGGTAGGACAATAGAAAGAATCTAAAGAAAAAAAGGAAATGGAAAAAGATAAAACAACAGATAAAATGAAAGACAGCAAATGAATGATACACTAGAACACTAAAATGATAAACGATAGATAAAACGATGGAAAGAATAATAAGACTACAGAAAAAAAACTTGAAAGAACAATAAACAGAAAGATAGAAAGAATGATGAAACCACAGACAGCAATGGAGTGAACAGTAAAACTACAGACAGAATGATAGAAAAAAACAATAAAACTACAAACAGAATGACAGAAAAAAACGCTACAATTACAGATAGAACAAAAGAAAGATTGATAAAACGTTACATTTTGCACTACACGGTTGCTCAGAGCCCTCAGAAGAGATTTGTTTGTAGTATATTACCAGCTGCATGAATCCCCTTGAAAAGGTCAAGTAAACAAATAATCTAATAACTCATAATCAAAGATTTGTAACAGCTATCCATAAGCTCATCTCACAGTCATCATTTCTCCCTTCAGGAATCACGACAGCTGGTCTGATACTTTAAGAGCCTGTACGCTTGTTCGCACGCACCGCGTGGCCCGAGGGGCTGCAGGCGATGGAGGTGAAGGTGCAGTGTCGCGTTATGGGGATGCAAATAATTTACAGCCTTGGTATGCAGCACCGCCGGCCCTTTTAGCCCCTGCCACACGAGGTTCTCCCGGGTTGCGTTCTGGCATCTTTAAAAGGTCTCCCCGACTAAATCTGGCACTTCATCAAATGTGATATTAATGACCTGGGATTCATCATGCAAATTCGCGGCGGAATATCAACTTTTAAAACTCGCCTCCCGCATGCATACGAGCCGATGGTAATCGCTCCCAAGGTCGTCATGAATCTTATTCGAGCGGACGTCATAACGCATCCGCACACTTTGACGGAGGTGAAACAGATGGCTCCCTCATCAAGACGCTTTGTTCGTCGTGAAGAGGCGAGCCGAATTAAGACTCACGCCTGGATCAGATAAGTTCCCTATGACTACCCACTGAGCCAAAATCAATTTGTTTACCGTTATCAGATCCAGCATTTAAAGGTATTCGGTTTCATTCAGCCTCACGCTCTCGGATCAAACGCCGCGCTTCTCTTCTCTTCTGCCCGAGTAGGTAATTTCACGAGGGTAAATGCCAGATAATTATTATTTCCAATGATAAATGCGATAGGCTTTGTTAAATGACCTAACCCGGCAAGAGAAGCTTTACTCTCCTTCTCAGCATCTCTAAATAGATAAACAAGGAAATGTAACACAGTAATGACCTCTTTCCTAACTGGGTTCTCATCAAAATTTCATTCTCTACACATACTGTATAGCAGGCGTTCATTATTTTCATAGGAAATTAGCGCATCTATGGGGACCGCAGTGCTCTTGTTTGTTTTGTAGGTTTTCCTTCTGCTTTCAGACACACGCTAGCCGTTAGCCAATGAGTTGTGAATAGCGTAGCGCGTGCCGCATTGTGATCCAGGGCTTTAGACACCCACCGAGCCCCGCACCTGTTTCCCCTCAGCCACCTTTTTCCTAACCGGCCCTCATCGGCGTTACCTTTCCCTGACATTTCATGTGCAACAACAAGGCTAACACCACCTCCACCCTTCTCCCAAAACATTTCAAGAGACGGAGGCCCCTGTGTTAGCGAACAATTCTCAGATCATTGCCCCGGCCTCACCACAATGATGTCGAGAAGATGGGTTTTGACATGCTGTTGCTATCTGCCGTCGGATAGGGAGAATGTGTTAAATGTTAATACGGTTTTCTGCTTTTCCGAGTCACGGACCTGCAGGCTAGCTACCTCTGATAAGCCCACGCTGGGATCAATTTACAGTAGCAGAGTGTTTACAGGAGTGATCAGTCCAATGGCTGCAGGAGGGAGCGGGGAGAACAGCAGCGGGAACGGTCCAGGCTGCGGTCTTGGCTGGAGAGCCGCTGCGACGTCCTTGAGGAAATTACGTAACCGAGATAGAAGCAGCGAAGCTCTCGACGTACAAATAGCTTCTTTTTCCTCTACAGCTGCTTGTTTGTGAGCTCGTATTTTGGCTGAAACTTAAAACCTTCAAGTTCAGCACGACACAGTAAAAAAAAAAAGGCTCTGTGCTTCTTTGTGGGAGCATGCAGAGAAAAGCCCAGAATAATGGCCTCCCACAAAACATTTACCAAGCCGCCCACTGGTATATCCTCTAGAAAAGTCAACATGGCTACTTATCAAATGCATATGTTTGTTTCCAGGTTGCTGTTGGCCTACTGTCCAGCTGCTGCGGTGAGCCATGAGAGACTTGTCCTTTCATATCTGGCTATTATTCTCTTTCCCCTCTGTAGTGCTGCATATATAATCCTATATTGCGCTGGCTCGTGTGCAAACAGGGGAGACAATGGCACAGCTGTCGTTGTGTAGCGCTACATCTTGTGGACACGGCCATGCATAATACCTCACTCATGCACCCCTGCGACCTGGACACAAACATTCACCTTATGTTTTCAGCAGTGCCACCTCATATTATCGTCCAGGGTTGTGCAAACTTTAGAATTGAAGAACTGGCTCCCTTTCAATTCACGGGTGTAAATTTGAACTGAATTGGCCACACCCTATTGGAAGCTGATGTTGAAAGAGAATGTCAGGGAAAGTACAAAAAAAAAAAGAAGGAAATAATAATAATAAAAAAATAATATAAAAATAGCACATTTAAAAATATTATCATTATTATATTAATATTATTAAAATAAAAATCATGTATATACAGTACATTAGTGCTGTCAAACGATTAAT
>SCHK01134002.1:0-11785 GCA_004124795.1 Poropuntius huangchuchieni | reverse complement strand
TGTATATATAAATACACACATACAGTATATATTTAAAAAAAATATTTACATGTATTTACTGCCTATTATTAAATATAGCCTATTAATTAGGTCACAATTAAATACAAACAGGTGACTAGGCCTATCTATAAATATATCCACCCATCCAAAATTCAAAGTTTTAAAAATAATAGTAAAATAATTCAAACTATGTCAAGTTGTGAAGTCATCATTTGTTTTGACAAAATATGCTTTAAAACGGTCTAAAAATGCTGCATCCTATTTGCTACCTCAATTCAAATTCAGCTCTTTAATTTGATTTTAAAAGGCATTCTCAATTCAATTTTGAACGGCACACGACCCTGTTCTGTTCACGGTCACAGGGCCCCTGGCATCATCTGGGCCGCACCTGGCCCCTCCATTAAGCTCGACTAGTGCGACAAGGATTCCTGCAGTGGCCGTTTCTTCAGATCTCCCCGTGATTCTCAGCACGACAGCCGGAGACGGACTCTACTGTCCTCATTTAGTCAGCCTTACACAACTACGTGGAGCGAGGGAAAAAAGGAGGATGAAAGGAAAAAAGGAGATGATGTCCAGAGGCGCACCCAAATAACAAAAACGTGAACACCGCAGCTGCTATTTCAGGCAGAGCGAGGGGAGAAAAAAAATACAAGGGAAGGCAAAATTATTTAAAGCCTTCCACCCCAGCTTTGTCTCAGGCAGCACCTCCGTACCCTTTCGGCCTTTGATGAGGCTCTTGAGGCGGTTTTGACCCAGATAAAATAAAGGATTTAGTGCGTTTGGGAATCCGACATTAAAGCGCTCTCTCCTTCTCCAGCAAAGCACATTTTGTAAAGAAACAAAGAGGAAAGCAGAGTGCAGAGAGATGGTGTCAGAAGTGAGAAGACAACATGTAGCCCGTTGCCTCTTTTCTCACTTAATCATCAAAAGGAGTTAAAATGCCAGTAGACATAATGAGGTTGAATAGAGGGAGCATGCACACTGCTTTTTTTCCCTTTGCTCTTCCCTTCCCTCTCCTTTGAGTGGGTTTTCTGTTGTGCAACATAAAGATGCAAAACAAAATAATTAGGTCACCACCCGATCTCCAGAAAGATCACGAAAAAGAACCTAATTGTATTCTTCTGCCTTTTAACAGGGTAGACTTAGTACTGGATTCTCTGTCATTTTAGGCGGAATTAGTCTAACAATCGCGACCCGTACCGTGCCTGGGCTGGCACTTCCTGTACTCGAGGGGGAAAAGCTTAGAGTCTTGTAATGACGCCGATTCTTCAATTATTCAGTGCACTGTGTTTGAATATCAAAGGCCTGAAAGTTCAAAATGGAGGAGCCAATTGAGGGCCCTTGCTGGGGCCTGTGATAAGGCCTCTCTATTGTTGCGCCGCTGTCTGCAGATATTGATCTGCGGCTCTGTGGGTGGGCCCTGTGGAGGATGAACCTGTCCACTGCCTAAAGCCGGACCGCTCATCCCGTACCAGACAGGGAAATGAGTTGCCATGGACACCTGGTGAAATGTCTGCCATGAACGCCATTTGATTGACGACACAACTGTCAGCACTGTTCAAATGCTTGTGTTGGCTTTAAGCTGTCACTGGCCTTAAGACTGTCACAGTGCAAGACCTATATATGACTAAAAAATTACATATTTTATATATTAGAGAAAAGAAAGCTTTAAAACAAATAAAAAATGTACAACATCAATATCGCTTCAGATAAAACTGTCACATAATAATGTCAAAATAATGCACCGATATCAGTGACTTTCGAATGTTTTTCCTCTCAGCACATTCATCTCACTCTTGAATAAACCAGAGGCACAGTGCATTCTGGGACGTCTTAAATAGAATACTAATGTTTGCATATGAATATGAATTGATAGTTCTAAAACAAACACCCCACAAAAGGGAAGCTGGTGAAAAGACAAAAACTCTGAGGGGCCAACGAAATATAATCTAATTGAAAAGACCGACTTCCTAATAGTGCAGTGCCAAACATGACTCTTCATCAATTTGACGCATGGAAAAGGTCTCATATTGTGTCTTGCAGGTTTGTTTACAAAATGCCAGCGGTTAAGTGAATTAAAAAAAACACTGGCATTCTTCATGGTACGGACGCAATGAATCTTTCTCTGTAGCCTTAAGAAAGGTGTGCAGGACTCCAAAATGGTTTCGCCCGTGCTTGCCTTCCTGACTTCTCCCTCCCCTCAAGCAGGGCATTAATTAATCCAAGCTGCCATGTTACAACCTCCCTGCTCAAATTACTAATATCCACACACTATCTTTTCCTCCCCATCTATTTCATTTACATTAACTTCTGCACTCGTTCCCGTCACCTCAAATAAACCACATCACAGGCTACGAGTGTCTCACATGACCAGGGTTTATGAAATCCAAACAAGAATTAGGCTCTCTATATTACAGAACTGCAACAGACTTGGCATAAGGACAGATTACTCACAGGAAAATGAATGGGAAAAATCGCAGCGCTGAATAACGACTCAGTAAAACCTTACAGTTAAAGAGCCAACCAGAATGCACATTAGCTGGACCAGCCTAAAAAGAAAAATGTAGTTCATAATTAACTTCTGATTTCAAATATGTAACAGAAACTTAAGTTTATGTTTTTAATCAATTGAAATACATATGAACTGTTAAAGAGCATCTGCAGCAAGGTACTTTTTGCAGGCCAATCCAGAGATTAGCACCACCCTGGTTCCCTCAACAAAAACCCAGATTTTTCCACTGGCTTTTGGATGAATGCAGAAAATAAGCTGCATCAAGACAATCGTCATAAATGAACAAAACCTTTATTCATTTTGAAGCCAAATATAAATGCCATAAGTAAAAATCGAAACATAGGATTTTAACAAACGACACTATGATCTCATGACTTTGACGTCACAATCACTAAGATTCTGACTACTTTTTCAGTGTTTTATAAAATAAGTTTTCTGAAAGTTTGCAAGGGCATGATTATAAACACAATGAGGCTGCAAAAGATAATTAGTGAGTAGATGGGTTTTCCTGTTCAGTGTGATGACATTTAGCCTAATGTTTTTAGCCATTTAGCCTCTTGTTAGCAACAGCCTTTTTCAAGTAAACTTTTGGGAAAAAAAACCCACAAGGGTTGTTACTGATGTACTGATTTTTTGTTGTAGAATAAAACATGAAAATATCTTCAGCTTGTGTTAACCACCTTATTTCAGGCAAACCGACCAAACTCATTCAAAAACCCTATGTGGAAAGTGCTAAAATGCTAACTCATTTCTAGGTTTTTGCCTACTAAAATAAATTACCAACATAGAAAACAGCCGCTCAGGGTGTTATCAAGATGGCCGGTGTGCTTGACTTAAAAGAGCACGTGCACATGTGACGAATCGTCAGCAAACCATGCCCAGATAACTTCACCCATCCTTCAGTCTTTTATAACCTCCAATATACGTCAAAACGCTCGGCTTTCCGCACTGCTCAGGGTTGCTTGCGGAACAAATCAAGTCAGAAAGCACTAAAGGGACAAATAGTAGGAAATAATAAGATAAGCGGAGAAAAGGAAGAGCGAGAACGCCGGGAGAAAGATTCCACAGTAAATTCATAACAAAAACACACCGACAATATCGTCCACCTCTCCTCAGTGGCTTGAAGCGGAGTGTGGCGATGCATTTTATGATGAGTCCTCATTAGAAATCGCAGTCTGACTAACTAACACATCACCCCCTGTGTATGTTTGTGAGATCAGCAAATATAAGAAGCGGCCGAGATCAAAACACGGAGATCTCGGCTCAGCTGGAGGCCGGTAGAGCGGGCTTGAGTTTGGGCAGGCGCTGCAGTGGAGCGATCGCTCCCTGTCTAATTACCGTATGAGCAGAACAGGCTGTATTCACGCCCTCGGCCAGGGAGGAGCCCAACGCAGGCCCGCGGCTCAGACGAGAGCGAGTGAAATGAGAACCCTGAGCAGACAACATTCCTCGGGAGACTCACAATTAACACCAACTGGATTCACTTTTTGGAAGGGAATAGCGCTAAGGCTAAACGCTGACGTTCTTGATATTGTTATTTGCGCCACATTCGTGCATCTGATTAAATATTGATTAACACTAATGAGACCGCAACCCCTCCCCCTCTCCTTCCCCACCAAAAAAAAAACAAAAAAAAAAAAAACTGTCCTAGTTTTTCCCGACGATCCAAATAATTGAACAACTGTTTTAGGAGCTGTATAGACACAGCTGTAGATGTGGAGGCTGGTGATGCAGGTTTTTTTTTCTTGCTTTTCTTTGCCTTTTTTTCCTTTTCTTTTTTTCTCCACAGCTCCCTGAGGTTCACTTGATATGTTGGGGTTTGTTTCTAATGAGCTGCCTGCTGGCTGGGATGCAGTTCCATTTCAGAGCAATTACAGTGGCCGTAATCTACAGCAAGCCCTCAACATGCCAACTCCACCTCCTCCCCGTATCGGGCTCCGGTCTCGCTGCCTCTGCTGACTGACCATAAGCAGGGAGCGCTCACATTAAGCAAGGCCTGTCACAGCTGAGTGAAGGCCCTGCTGGACAGAGTTAACCAGCACGACGGGAGCTGACATTTGTTCATTTGGATGTGTTAAACACAGAAGCTCATAAAACATCGCTCGAGCCCGGCCGCTCAGCAGCTGGATAATTACTTTCAGGCAGCCAGAAGACAAACACGAACGCGAGCACATTACGGGGCTTCGGCTCAATCTTTTCTCCGTCTGCTTCTGTTCTCGACGCTTTCCTGACTTGCTTTAATCAGTCTATCGCATCTTTCCCTCCTGCTCTCGGTCTTCAGTCTTACACACAGGTGTAGACGCTATTGTTTAAGGGAATACTAAAATGCAGATGGCGCTACTAAACGTGGAATGTGCGACAACCTTCGTACTGTCCACTTTTGAGCTGATCACAGATAATAGATTGGGTGGATAATGACATCAATATACAGCGAATACGGAGCTCATGAATATTAATCAGCTAAATCTGAAATCGAAATGTAGGCTTCCTAGACTGTCCAGTCACTTTTACCCATTAATATTCATAAGCCATAGATGTTACGCTATTTTACAATTAAAAGTCAATTCAAAATCTATCTATCTATCTATCTATCTATCTATCAAAAAATGTATATCTTAATGTATTGTTATTACTTTAAAAAATACTTTTACATGAATTCAAAACAATCAGCAGTTCTGTGACTGCAGTTTCAGCTGATAAGCTCAACTAAACTACCTGACATGTAATCTTGAAAAAAAGAAAAGAAAAAAAAAAAAAAGAGCAGTGCTTTAAGTACCATAGACATTTAGGGGGACAATCCCCAATAACTGGATATAGCCAAATTGAAGGTTGAAAGAGTGTGAGGTAAGATGTAATAACATTTGGCAACTGTTTTTTTTTTTAAAGGTAAGGAAACATCCAGTCAGTTATGCAAACTATTCAAGTTTTTTTGTCAAATTTTGCTGTTTTGAATTGAAAATCTCATATCATATTACATCATTTACGTAATTCATGTAATGTCATTTGGAATTCAATGTCAGAAACAAGAAACTTTACCATAGCCATTTAAGCATATGATTAAGATTCAATGTGCATATAAAAAAATACGTATTTCAAATATGTAGTTCAAACGCATTACTTTACAAAAGATTACATTTTCTTTAAATTCCTTAATTAGTAGCAGCAAACGTTCACACAAACGCACAAAATATTTTATTTATTTATTTTTTGGACAACTGATTTTCCCAAAACTGTCAATTTCTATCTTTGGACAAATTTCAGAATCAGTCAACAGGGATGTGGGCTGACCACAGAACGATTTTATGACCAAAGCACATATTATGACATCCTCACAAAAATACTGTATCACACGCAACAGCCTTCCAGAAATAAAACAAAACCACCGTCACTATAAAGACGCTTCAACTGAACTGAGAACAGAGGGTGCCTTTGCAATGCAGCCATGCTAAAAAAAAATATAAAAAAAAGGGACAGGGGAGAGGATTGGTAAATTGTGCAACAGCTGCAAAAGCAAACAGACATTATTATGAATGTGAGAGACTAATCACTCTTCTACACACAAACACACAAACAGGAACACATGTGCCCAGCAAGGCCCGGCAGATGGTCTCCGCCCCCATTTCCATACACGCATTGCCTCTCTCTCTCTTTCTCTCCCTCTCGTCCCTCAGCAATCTCCCACCTCATTCTTCCTCTGCCTTGCGCTCTATCTCTCTCTCCCAGAGGGCCATGCACCGGTGCACAACACGCACACATGACCTAGGACATTCACTACCCTCTTGTTTGCATTCAAGCAATAACCAACTTCCACTAAGAGCATGCAAACAGAGCAGACAAAAGGATGTGATCATTTAGAGTCATGGCCCATGACAAGCGCAATAGCCCTGGCCTTTACCTGCCTGTCAATGCTTACTGAAGGGTTTGAAAACTCATCAGGACTTGATGACATGACCAATCTCTCATTTCAGCGACTCGCTGAGGGCTGCGAGATGGGAAGTGGATGGAATAAATGAAGCGCTACACAAAGAGCCAAGGATATAGATTTCAATGCCATGCAACAATACAAATTAAACTTTCTGGTTAGCTTTTAATGCATCTTGATTGAAAAGATCAGAGATTAGCTCTGAAAACAAAACACACACACACACACACACACACAAAACTACAGCATCTATGGCGGGGGTGGTTTTCAAATTGAAGGTTAAATGTTAAATTCACTGTCTTTGTTTGAACATGCTTATGTCGTTCTCTGCATATTTGCCCTTTCAGAAACCTCCCCCAGCACAATGAAAGGACAGGTTCACTCTCAGACCTGCGCTCTTAATCATCTCCAATTTATTTTTGACGCTTAAAATACTTTTGAAACTCAGCATCAATCACTTTATGTGTCATGCTAACCTGGGAAGAAAAAACTGCAATTGATTTCCAACGCTATTTCAAGAATGAAATAATGAAATTAACCATAATTTGATTTGGCGGAATGTCTGAATTTAAATGAAACCTGAACACTACTCTTTTGATGAGACTGAGGACTGAGGGGAGAAAAATAACATAAATACTGAAGCCAAAAGAGCCATTAAAGAAATAAAGCAGCACTTTTTAAATTGACATAAGCCTTGCTGTTGAATGGGTAGTTGACACATAACAAGACCCTTGTTTAAAAAATAAAAACATCATGATTTCAAGATTTTCACAAATGTTTCATGAATATATGAGTATATCTAAGGTTCTGTAACAGGTAACCTGTTTGTTTTTTAAGTGTTTTTTTTTATTTTTTATAATTATTCATTTTAAAAAGCCAATAAATTTAATCAGTAATGAATTTCAAAACTACAAACATTTCATGTAGTCTTTCAAAAGAACAAAAGGTTACAAAAGGTTACGAATAAAAACATTTCATCGTAATAAAATGAATGATTCATTTAGAAGTATATTTTAATTTTAAAAGGGTCTTTCAATGTAATATACCATTTATAACATTTATTTATAAAGAAAAAAAAAGAATTATGCTGCATGAATATCTAGTATCTACATATACACACACACACACACCAGCTCGATAAACTAGCCCCAAAACTGAGTGTTTTGCGCCAAACGACACAAAAATACACCACTACAAAAAGTCACCTGGTTTGAATCACGGTTTTTATTTATATTACTTTGATGCATAAGCCTTTCGAGAAAGAAACAGTGAAAAGCAGAAGTGTCCAGGAGGCGTGATGGTGTATGGGTGCGCTGGGTACTTAAATAAATGAACAGCACTGAGCAGATGTAATGGAAAGGAAAGAAAGAGGAGCAGTTACGCATAGTCAGCACAGATGGGAGCAGCGAAGAGAGAGAGAGAGAGAGAGGAGTGAGATGGGGGCCGTAAAAGATCTGCTGAAAGAAAGCAAGAGCCATGTGACTATGGGCTGGATTGATTTTAGCCGTGAAGACCAGGCGACCACACCTCCCACACCGCCCACTCCAGGTCAGGCTGGGGTCCTGCGGCAGGAGGGAGATCGGAGCGGGTGCAGGACGCCCCCGGCTTTAAGGGTCAGGTGAGGTCTATCTGGCAGCTGCTTAAACCTGCCCCGCTACTGACACAAGCACTGTACAAAACACCCTAGTCCTGAGGGTGAACGCAAACAAATAGCGTTCGTAAAATGTGCTGGGAAAAGCACACTTATATGTAGGGATAACATATGCTATATATGCACTGATTGCTGGGCCTTTAAATAGAAGCAAATAATTAAACGTCTCTGTTCGACTTGTCGCTAAGAGACGCTCCTGTTTTATTAAGTAATTACTTGCGTTGATGAAAATAATTCTGCAAGCGGATACAAACAATCCATAAGAACTCCAGCTTACAGGTCCTGCTGATACACAATAAAACATAAGCTATTCCTAGATGACATCGTTCCGCATACCACATACACGTGACCCACATGTAAAGAAAGCAAAACGAGGAAAAAATTAAGTCGCGTCGTCTGTGCCTAGTCCTGAATGAGACCCCAGCTGTAGTGAGATGTATTCAAAATGTCTTGCATCTCAGCTATAAATAGTCTCAAAGACCCAGATTCCCAGTTCACTCAGCACACGTGAACGCGCACACACACTCACACAAGAAAAAAAAACAGAAATGCTTGTGCAGGCACATAAATATTTGAGAAACAAATCTACAAATCAAGTAAATCAACCTCTATGTCACGATGATCTTAGAACACCAATCCCAGCCAAATAAAAAGAAAAAGGATTTTGCCAAATACAAACTCAGACTATAAAAATTGAAACAAAAAATGACTGATATATAAAAAGCAAAGCAACTTTCATGACAACAGGAAAAATTATTAAAATGACAGTTCATCTTCACTTCATGCAACCTGGTACTGAAGCATCATACATTTTAAGTAGCATCTGTTCTCTGATAGAAATGAATGACTGATATGCTCTGGCTTGATTAGAGAAATAAAACCTGTCTCTTTGTAAGAAAAAAAAAAAATTATCACTCAGATGTATTTGCAATTAAACTGACATGGAATGCAATTTCTATTGGATAAGACAAAGGTTAGAGATGTCACTGAAGGTTAATGGTGGCTCGGTGCGACAGATGAAAGTTAAATGAGATCACTGATCTCAGTCACGTCGAGTCTGGAGAAAGACATGCACTGGCACATAGGATCTGATGACTGATCAATACCATAGATTAACTTTTGATTTGATAAATCCCCTTGAATTGTCATCACTCTAGGAGCCGACTCACTGTTTGGAAAAGGCACTGATGACAATCAAGTGCATCAGATAATCAGGGGATGAAAAGACGCCCAAGGGTGCAGTCTAGCACATTAATGACTCTAAATTAAAAATCAGATTTTTTTTTAACTGTGCAATATGATCCAAGTTAATCATAAAAGAGATTTAAATATCTAATAAGAGTAATTATAAAAAAATCGAGAACTAAAGCAAGCGAAACGCATTAAACAGACACATGCACACACAATATGCTGAGCACATGAGGATATCATGTAGCAAAGTCATAAGAGTCAGCAGAATTGTTTATCACATAGTAAAACCACAAGAAGTGTTTTTCCCTCTACAAGAAGTGAAAAATCAGCTCACACTCTTTTAAACAACCTTAGGATGCGTAGTTATATTTAGACTACTTTTAAGGCTTATTCAAAATAGATGACATGGCAGATTATTTATTTAAATTGATAATGCGCAAACTTAAATAGCGACAGATGATTCACAAAAGATGCACGACCAGAACGACAACACACTAGTAGACAAAATCCCTCTCTTACCAAACTGTCCACTTTCATCTGTGTTCCACTTACACTTGGTCACACACCCACACTCACACACGCCGTTTGTGGCAAGCCACTTCAACATTTATTCCCTACAAACTAGTATCTATTTTTTTATGTTACTAGTAGGCCTACTTGTTTATTTAATTAGCAGTACGTAACCCAACAGCGATTATTCACTTTTTAAGTTTCACAAGTTTACAAATTCATTAGATTCTATAATATCTCTAATAGAGACTTGTATGTATGACTTGTATGTACTCCTGGGGCCAGTTGCATAAACATAGCCACTAAGTTAAGACTGTGTCTTAAGAACAAGTTTGACCAACTAACAGTTAACCACGTGGAAATCAGGCATACTTTTCAAATTCAAATTAGATCAATCTACCATTTTGTAACTGAATTTAAAGTTAAATTAAGTTAATGACCTGTCTTGAAGAAAGAAAAAAAAAATGATGACAAACTTATTAACTCTAATTTAAGAAGTTTATGCAACTGGACCCAGATTCACTAGTCTTTTTAGTTAGGCTACTAGCACCTGCTTTTGAGAAACTATCCCAATTGTTATGGCTAACATATCTTACCTCAACAGTTGCTTTTTCACCTGTCTTGCGTAATGACTAGCCCAACCAGCTACTTTAAAGTTCAATTGAACTAGCTAGTAACAACTGAAATGTAGTAGTGTCTAATAAATAGTACCAGTGCCTCAAAATACAGTAGATGGTAACTAGCAGCAAATGATGTACTAGAGCCTAATGAAGCAGCAATTAGCTTACCAGAATAAGTACAGGCATCTAAGGAATGGTTACTAGTGAAACTTAAAAACATTAAAGCCACTATACTTTAGTAGCATAATAACTAAAAAAAGATATGCATGCTAAAACGGCTTGCCACAGACCGCGGTTCGCATATTCGCACTGGATTCCGCGGGCTCGGAGAGGAGCTCGCTCACTCACCTGCTGTAAGTACATGAAAGTCAAGGCACAGGAGAGCTGAGGACACATGTCCACGTTTGGCAGGGCGACGCACGTTCCGCCCGTCAGGGGATGCTGCATCGTGTTTGCGTCCGCTCGTCCTGTCCTGTCCGCCGAGTTTCACGGGTTTTTAAAGACTGCTTTAGCAGGATCGGTTGCTGTTATGAAGCCTCGAAGCAGCCAGCGGAGTGTGCGCAAAAGCGGCTGAATAACCGGCTACGAGCGAATGTGGATGTTTGAGCGCGAGCGTCCCGGTGGTGAACGAAAACACAGCGCGCGTCTGTTCTGGTCCGTGATGATTTGAGTAAAGCCCTTGTAAATATGCACGAAACTCTATTCAGTCCGTTTCTGGCGCTTGTAAATAAACTCAATCACGGGCAAGAGATGCGAGAGTTGGTGACTGGACGTAGTGAAGTTGAAGCGGGTGTGATTTTCCATTCGCTGTCAGAGGAGTCCGGGCGCACCGTCTGTTTCATTGAGCAGCATCTGAATCTCCGAGGCGAAGAGATGCGGGGCGGGGGCCAATCCTAAATCACACATTCATTTTTTTTTTTTTTTTTTTACCAGGGTGGGGGAATCTCTTCATTTTTTCTCTTGCGTGAAACGGAATTGTCCTTATAATTTATTATTATGGCGCCATATAAAAGGCGCGAACAGAAATGAACCTCTCAGCACGTAAACAAACTGCCATCACATTTGTGTTCCATTAAAATCATTTCATATCAGCCTGTAATGCTTTGTGCTGTAAGGAAGACCTGTCCAACCTAATACCTTTACTGAATTTATATCACTTATAGCACTATTTACTATTCCACTTCTAGCCTATAACAAATTGAAAGATTTTACTGTAGATAATCAGTGGATGAAGCTTCTCTTATAGCACTTAGAGTAAAACATTAGTTTTTATTTTGTACAGTGTAAAATAGAATAAGTATATCTTTTAACCCTTTAATGGGTAGCTATACATGAGGAGGGCTGCTATACAATTTTATTTCACTGCACTATGTATTTCA
>SCHK01133747.1:0-15625 GCA_004124795.1 Poropuntius huangchuchieni | reverse complement strand
TTTTTACAGTGTACGCTACAGTTAAGCTACCAGTATTATTTAAAAAATTAGTTAGTTACACACACACACACACAAAAAAAAAACATTTAAAACTTAAACAGATATATCTTTCTAAATATTCAACTATTCAACATTAAATGTAATCAGAATATATATGTTGTTGTTGTTTTTTTTAATACAGTAGCTGCAGCTGGCGAAAAACCACTCAGAACGTTGTAAGAAATTTATAACAACTCTCTGGCAACCACCCAAAAGCAACACCAACATCAAACAACATCTTCTCTAGGTTTTCCAGAGAGCTTCACAGAGCAGCTGTCATTCACAGCGTTGCTTTTCAAATATACATCAGCCACGATTCTGGGCACTTTAAAACTAGAAAAGTGACAGAACTCACTCATGCCATCTCAGTATTCATGAACAACAGCATTATTTAAAGTCATGACTCCGGATGATAGCAGTGATGCATATGTTGTGTTGGGTTTGTAGATTTGGCCCCATACAGGTCTGTTCCAGGAGCTGAGATCATGATTTATCACCATCCTGAAAGACGCTTAACCCACATTGCCCCAGAGCCTGTGCCTATAATACGTGCACTATGAGATGAGACATCACTAAATAACAATAGGGACACTTAATTAAGACATCTCAGGGCTTAACTATCACCGACTCTTGTCTTATAATGCAGTTGCTGGTATGAAATTCTCTGTAGTCTGCAGATGAATATTGGATTTTGATGTTAGAAACGTCTCAAATATTACAGAACTAAAATATTGTAATGTTGTAATCCACATAAGAAACAGAAACAGCAAAGTAACACATTGTATTAAATTAGTTTGAAGTGATTAAAATTGTGCACTGACCATATACTGTAAACACAGAAATAAAACATACTACAATAATCTATTTCATCTACAACTTTAAAAAATTGTTTACAGTGTAATGAAGTGATTTGGCTCTTTATATTTTGCATAAGTAAAACCCAAATGTAACAGAGTAAATACTAAGGTCATTAAGTAATCTAGAAAAAGTTATTTGCAATAGACTACTTTAAGTGACTTTCCCAATGCTAGCCTACAGTGCAAAGTTTAGGAGTTTGTTGAGACATTGTCCAGACAGTCGTTTTTATTTGCTGTCAAACTGATGATAAGAAGGGCATCTGTTTGGGTGTGAGGCGACATTGCTGAAAATGGAAAACAACATGAGGCACAAGGTGTCTAGGTTACTCCAGAGACACCATCAAACTCTGTATTTCCCAGAATAGTTGCTCTATGTTTCACTTTGGTGCCTACAAATCCTGCACACTCAGAAACCCGTGAGCTGGGTTCATATAGCTGCTGATGACACAGTAAAATACATTCATTTTTACATTTGTGTTCTGAGTGAGCACATTCTTAGCAAAGAAAGGTATCAGTTACCATGCCAATTAACCATTCTGACTTACCCACAATTCTATGCTGTATTTTTTTTGAAGTATGTCGATCGGATAAACTTAGAGTAAACAATTTTTTTATGTTCAGTAGGTAATAGGTTGTTTTAAAAACTTTTTTTTAACTTAACTGGTATTCATTAGGGGAGATAATTTAAATCATCAGCTATATTCATTTAGTTATGTGTCATTTAGCAGATGTTTTACATCTATAGTACGTCTGTTTATGAATGGCAGTCCTAGAAAAACCTGGTGTCTTGCTCAAGGACAACAGGAAAAGGGAATCTTCGTAACTTTTCCAGTTCACAAGCCACACTAACCCTAGGATTAACCATTGAAATTTTATAGACTCTGCCGAGTCTGTCATCAATAGCTCCTCATTTTATTATTTAGGTGCATGAAAGTAAAGCACCAACATCATGTTACTTTCTCGCTTTCAGTAATTTCAGTCTAATTAATCAGCTAACAACTAGGGAATTAATGTCTGTTATTAAAGATAATTACAGACTTAAATCACAGCTTCTGTTTTATTACATTCTCGTGCTGTACCATGATCAGCATTCAATACACATTATTAAAATAGGGCATGTACCCACACAGTTTCATTCACTGCATTTTTATTTTTTTCAATTATTTCCAAGGCCTTTGCTTACATTTAAAAAGATAACAATAATAGCTAATTTTGAACATTACACAAAGAGTTAATTTTCTAAACCTACATGTCCAGGTTTCATTTATGAGTCTTTCCTTCATGGGTAATTCATTGTAATTCTGATATCTCAGAGTAACTTGTGCAATAAGTGGACTGATTTTGACTCTAGGTTAATGTAGTTAAATTGGGTTATACTGTACTATGATGGCTGAGATGAGTTTGCAAGTTCATCAAATTCCTTCCATTTTTCATTCATTGATTAAAGGATAGGGGCTCACAGGCATGCATTTACTGTCAGGATATCTCATAAAAATTTAAATGAGAGGTACAAAGTCTTGGCTGCTGTGTGTGGTGATAAAAAACAGTGAGACAGAGTTTGAGATTATGCCTGCATCTTTTGGATTATGTACATTTTAAAGGTAAAGTGTATAATATTCTGAATGCCTTAACTTGCAATGACTATTCGTTAACCTTTTAAAAGTTGATTACCCTGAAGTTTGTTTGAGCATCCCAAACAGCCAGAAACAGCAACATTGGCTCGATCAGTGATGTTAGTTTGGGTATCAATGATACGGTATCTGTTTGCCAGTTAATGGCAGTTGACTTTGAAGGATAAAGAGCCAAGATTATTATTTTTATTGTCATATTTATGTGAAAGTAGTTGAGAATTCACAGATTAGCTGCTGATGAGAGAAGGATGAAGGGAATGCTGTCGATGTTTGAGATGGCAGTGAGAAAGTGTTAGAGTCTTTAAAAATGTCATCCGATTTCTCTTTTGCTCTCTACACACTTTTTTCTCCTATCCTTATGGTTGCCTGGTATTTTCTGCTGACAGATAGTTGCTGTCTATGGTATTGGATTGAGACTAGAAGCACTGATAATGTGTATTCTGAGGCCTCGCTATAACATGTCATGTGATTTTTCCCTCTTTGTTAGGCCATCATACCATAAAAAAATCCCAAGCAACAACCAATTTGGAAAAATAATAAAAACAAGATGGTTGATGCTCATTAGTTTCAGAAAATAGTTTGCTGGCTGCCTCTTCATTTTGGTGTGTATCTGTCTTCATGTGTGGCTTGTAAGTTTGCACACTTGCCTTACATTTGGGTTCATGACAGCAAAGCTGTTAACCAAGTCACTTTATCTTAAATCATATCCAAAAGTTTGCCAAAAGTTCACCATTGGTGGTTATTGCAGGGTGACCCTTCAATCTAATTCTGAATAGGTTACTCTTTGGCTACATTAGTTTTTGGTTGTTCCCTCCATTTAGCTCTGGCTACCACTTGCAAACAACGAGAGATATGCGCCCTCACCCCAGCGTGTCTCTGGACCCAGCAACCCAATTCAACCCTCCACAGTTTCGCTCCAGAAACCAGAGCTACATGCGTGCAGTCAGTACCTTCAGTCAGGCAAGCTGTGTCAGCCAGGTGAGTCCAAACACTCGCAACACCGCATGTCACTGACACACAGGTACAGTGCAAGCAAGGACAATCTACGTACAGTAAGTGGTTTCAAGCAGAGGGCTTTAGCTGTCTGAGATGCTCTGCTCTTTTCTTAGACTGTGTCTTGAGCTGATTTGGAGAGTAGACTTTTGAAGACTTTATGCTAGCTTAAGTCAAATGAACTATGGTTTATTAAGATATGTTGACTTATCATTAGATGAGGTTGGTTTAGGTGGAACAGTTGAATACTTCTTCTGGCATCTTGTACAGTCTGCTAGGTTATCTTGGTCAACCTAGTTGGAATTGATGGACGACCTAGGCTGAGCTAGTGTGGAATAGGTTGGGCTGATTAACTATGTTCCAAAACATAGTTTGATTTTGGTGGTTTAGGTGGTTGACCAGCGTAACTACTGTACCAGCTGGTCAGGTAGAGAAAGACAGAGAAGTTAATCTTGGTCAACCTGATTAGAGTTGGTAGACATCTTTGGCTAAACTGCTGAAGAAATTAAGCTGATTAACTACATTTCAAAAGCCAGCTTGATTTGGTGGACCAAGGGCAACTTGGGAGGTCATCTTGGTCAACTGGATTAAAATTGGTAGACCACCTTGGCTAAGCAAGTAGGGGATATGTTGAGCTCATTAACTACTAAAACAGCTTGATTTAGGTGGTTTAGATGCTTGGTCCCACATATTACCAACTGACAGGGCCAGTGAGACCTAGTACCTGCCTGGTAAATCATCTTGGTTAAGCTAGTGGGGAATAGGTTGAGCTCATTAAACCAGCTTGATTTAGATGGTTGACCAAAAGAACTACCAGCTGGTCAGGCCAAAGACAAATTGGGATGCCATTTTGGTCAACCGGATTGGAATTTGTAACTTGCCTTGGCTAAGCAAGTTGGGAATATGTTAAGCTGATTAATTATGGTCCAAAACTCACCATACCATCTTACATGGCCGATGACCTCCAGTTCCTGATCGGCCTGGTTATAGCTGGTAGACCATCTTGGCTAAGCTGGGTAACCTACTTGACAGTGTTCCAAAAACATTTTGAGCTAGCTGACCTCCTTAAACTATAATGTTTGTTTGTCCCAACAGAGTTGCTGAGATGTTTATTTAAGTTAGAGAGACAATAACGCCTTAAAATGTGATGTTACCTTTGCTAAATTCTGTTCATATAAGTAATTATTAAAACAGGATGTCAGAAAGCTAAGGTCAAGGTCTGTTGAGCTGTGGTAGTGTTAGTTCATGTGGGCTTTAGGTAGGTGGCTTTTTACAGGCTTTTATTGATGGAGTAGATTACACTTCAGATGTTTTATGGAGGTTTTATAGAACATGCAAACTGTCAGACACATTAAAAAAATGTTTTAATTAGGGTAGGGAAAGTGTTTGTAGTTCTAGGAAGACTTAAAAGCAGTAATTTAACAGTTACATACACTATATATCTTTTAGCTTAATATTGAAGTTGATTTAGGAAAGTTAGCCGCCGTCTTCTTATGCTTGATTTATGAAAATTCTGTTCTCTTGCTATCTGCTGCTGTTGTGTCATTTTCCCTCCGAACGTTCTTCAAACAATCTGCTTTTCTTCATTTACCTATTATGAGATTATATTCCAGTCTGAAATGTTTTCTCTTATCTTGTTGCTTTTTGACATAATTCTACTGAGACGCTCAAGGTCGGAAATTGCCAGTGGTATATTCCTCCTGCTAACACTCCTTCATATTTACTGTGCAAAGGGGAAGAATCAAAGTGAGAAAGAGAAAGGAAGAGGAAAAATTAAGGACTGCTATTCCTGTTTTTGTCTCTCAGGTGAGTGAGACTGAGGTCAATGGCCAGTTTGAGTCAGTTTGCGAGTCCGTTTTTAGCGAAGTAGAATCCCAGGCCGTGGAGGCCTTGGACCTGCCCGGCTCTTTCCGCACTCGAAGCCACAGTTACCTGCGTGCAATTCAGGCTGGGTATTCCCAAGATGACGACTGCTTGCCTTCAATGACATCTTCTACTGTCACTTCAACTCTCAGATCCACAACAGGTAACCGTATGCCTCAAATCCCACCTGAGAGAGAGAGAAAGAGAGAAAAGGCTTAGAGCACATACCCGCCATACATTCAGCACATGCTGAACTACATACTCTGGCATACCTACATATGTACAGTGGGATTCCCTTGTGCTTGAGAGATGACTGACTTGAATGTCGTTTCCGTCGGCTCCTGTCTGTTGTGTGTGTTTGCTTTTCTGCGTCTGTGCTCCCCGAGTGTTGAGAGACGGTTGCCTGCAATTCCCTTTGCACGAGTCATGCGTCCTTTTCTGGGCTTCTGATTGGTTGGGTCCGGTGGTAATAAGAGGCTAGACTGGGGGGTCAGAGGGACTTAGGCAGAGACACAACTCAGCATGCTTTTAACTAGCACAGCTGTCCAAAGCATGCAACACGCCACGGGCAAGTGTTTTCACGCAGCACAGAAAGCCTGGTTAAGGTTGGGCAGGAAGGCCGGCTTTAGACGTGTTCACAGTCCTTTCATTTTAAAAACGTGTGTATTTTCTGTCTTCTAAATACTGAAATGGATTAGCAGTTAAAAAAAAAACACATTTCGGTAAACTTTCAAGGCTGTTTCAGTCCTGAATGCACAAAGCGATGACTGTGAACTACATAATCAATTTTATTTGATATTATGTGTTGCATAAAACATCTAAATTAGTCGAAAGAAACTCACAATGCTTCAGAAGTCAAACCAAGACATTTACTTAAAAAACTAGTGAAATTAAAGTTTTCATTTTTCAACAAAATCAATTAGAGAAATATGCACTTGTTTTTGAGTTCTCTCATAATGAAATTTGAAAAACTAAATGCTATTGTTAATGCCTAGTGTTTAACATTGCATAATATTTAGTGAATATTAGATTATTTTATTTTAGATAGGTTTATTATGTATAGTTACTTCTGTGTGCTAAGCCAAATTCTCCACTTGTTTAAATGCTTTAGATTAAATATTAGTTTAGTTTAGAAAAAAAAAAAAAAAGATGGGCTTGGTTTATTATTTTAATTATTATATTGCATTATATAAAGGTCTGTTTTAGTAGAATACTTTCGCATTGAAAAAAGTTTTTAAAAAAAGTTATATTGCATGTGAGCATTTTTTCTGTCACTGATGTGAAATTTTGGCTGGTTTGTTAATGCGCTAATTGAATTATGATTTAATAATCTCTGTATGAATTCAAAACTGGAGGTGAAAACAAATCCTATTATCCTAATCCAGTTTTAACATTAATCCCAACTAATGAGTAATTTTCACAACCTAAATGGGTTTAGGAAGACCTGACAGAGCAAGTGTGGAGGTTTTGTGCAGCACATACTCATGAGAAAGTGTGCATCACGTGTCACAGTTTCTTTGTGCAAGCAGAATGCCGCCTCCGCACCCTGTCCCAACACCCCTGCTGTGTTTGGTGTACACATGGAGTAAAGCTATGAACCCTATTGAAATGCCACAAATTGATGTCAAATGACACTAAAAATACTTTTTTTTTTCTTCAGTTGTTTACATTTGAAAACCAAAATGCTAATTTGTTTTGTATGATTTGTTTGGTCGCTCCAGTCAAACTTTGTTTCTTTCATTTAATGTGGGCTTCTTTGTGTTTGTTATTCAAACTGGAGTTTGATTTGATTGGACCTTCATACTGTCAAAAACTCATACTGACAACACACAGAGGACTCTAAGGAGAAAGGAGAGCTCTCCAATCCCACCGTCTCACTCTGCTGAAGTGCTTTCACCACGTATGGCTCTGTATGCAATCCCTGTCAGCTCAAGTCAACCGGCTGTAGGACAAAACCATTTTCTCAAAAGGATTTCATTCACTCTGTTTCACTCTGGAGGACTTCTTGTTTCAGCAGTCCTGTACTACTTTGGATTTACAAAGAGAACCATAATTTGTGTATGTGTAGATCCTAAATTAGATGCTTTCTTCCCTTAAAGACTTTTAAGAAACTTCAAATAATTGCTTGAGCTCTGGGATAGATGCTCCGAACAATCAGAGTAATGATATCAAGCATATCCCATAAATTCACAAGTAGATGAAGCTAAATTTAGTTGCTGCTAAAATCATTGAGTAAGGTGTTGGGTGTTCTGTGATGGTGGAGAGGGAGGGCGGGCAACACGGCCCCTCATTGGCCATCACAGGAAGGAGATCCAGGGGAAAAAAGCAGCTGGAGAGATGCCTGTCACAGGTATTATAATGTCAACACGCATACATCTTTCAATGGATATGTGTGTTTTTGCACTGCCTTCTCAACTAAATCAGGATTAGACCTTTGAAAGACACATCACTAAAGGTCAGATCCAGTGTTCAGTTGCCAAAGTAGCAATGATTTTCTATAAAAGGCATTTCAAAACTATTTTTTATTTTATTTTATTTTATTTCAGAATTAAATGTTGTTGATTACCACAGAGAATTTGGATTATATAACAAAAAAATTACCCCCCCCGCCAAAAAAAAAAACGGACATGTACTTACAATGAAAGTCTATGGGCGAGTCATTCTGGAGAGTTTAAAAGAACAATTGTGAAGATCAAAATTTTTAGTGATATTATCCCATAGTGTCGTGTTGAAGTGTTGTGGTGATATTTTTGCAATACTTTGTATTCATACTGGTGCAATGCCTTGCCCCATAGAAATCCATTGTAAGTGTAATAATATACCTGTAATTTTGACAAATTCTGTGCTAATCGACATCATGTCACAGACAATTCTTATTCATTTTTATTTTTTTAAGTATATTAAAATGGTTGGGTCACTTTTAACATTTCTCTTAATTTTTATACCAACCTTGGCATCCTTGGAGGACAAACGTGGCCAGCAAAATGCGGTTGGAAGTAAGAGCTGGTGTGGAAGATTTCAGCTGTGATGGACAGTGGGATTGCAGCCTCTGCCTGGTGCAGCCCTCACAAAGGACTTTACTGGATCGTGTTTCCTCTTAATACCGCCCCTATAATCTCCACATGGTCCAATCAGCTCAATAGATGGGCTTTTTAACAAATTCAATAGGGTTCATATCTCCTTGCCTGAATGATTGCGTGACGTTTTATTGCCTTTTCATCTTTTCTGTTGCACAAAAACAAGACAATCCTTAAAATTAGCCTCCACATTTGCCACAATGCTCTGTGATTAGATAAATGGATAAAAGGTGGTTAATAGCATCGAGATATTGTTTTTTATTGGTTATGCTGTGAAGAGATGGAAAGGCTGAACAGATGAGATGTTCTTTGACGTGAGTGAGAAGGCAGTGTAAACACATATCTGAAAGCTACATGTATGTGAGTAAAAGAAAGTGAAAGACCCTGACAACACAATCTTCAATAAATATCATTTAGTAAATTGAAACATGAACGCTTTCATTTAACCAGGGGTGCTTCTAGCCTTTCATCTTTTTTGGATATAAATGGATAAAAATGGTCTTTCCCTGCAGCACAATGTCATTCACATGTTGCACATGCAGTAAAGATCTGCTTTGTTGTTGACAAAATATTGGTTCCTACAGTGGAGGTAAATATCCACCTCATCCAGTCTTACAGGCATGTATTGCAGCATTTTTTTTACGTTTCTTCAGGCACGTATTGTCGCAGGTCAGAATTCAAGTGTTCCCAAAAGTTAATGCTATATATAACATACAACAAACCCAACCCTAAACCTACTAGATAGCATGCTAAAATTGTTTTGAAGTCATAACATAATATTGTGCAAGGGACTATGCAAAAATTCTGCTTTCTTAATCTAAACTTTGGCCCAGTAAATCACGCTTTGTCTGAAAATGAATAAAAATTGTCAGGGAAAAACTGGAAACTGCAGAGATTCATACAGACAGTTTTGCAGAAACAGGTAGGGACACATATTTTCAAAGAGCCTGGGCAGAATGATTCAGTTCATAATTGAACTGTCCAAATGAATCAAACTAAATCATAAACAATTTCAGACCTTTTTTTCAAATCCATTTGATAAGTTGGTTTAAACAGATTAGAAAATCTGGCAACAGCTGATATAAAACACATGACTTATAAGTGAAAATGATTCTCAAGTTGATATATCAATCTCATTAGCATTTATCAATTTAACACTTATTAACATTTAACAATTTATCAGTGATACTTTATTTGGACATAGTGGTATTTATCTTGGTCTCATGCCTCAGTAAATGAAGGTCTAGCGACGCCCCTGCATTAAACCTAGCTGGAAACAGATATATTTACTTGCTTCCTGAAAATCAAACAGAAAAAAAATCACTAGCCTGCAATTTAGCATTAGCTGCAAAACAGAACTGCTTCCTTATCAATCTAATGTCTTGTTCTTCAGTCTCTCTCCATACATTGTCAGAAATTTTTTTTGAAAAATTGTACCTTTAGGGGTATAACAGGGGTACAACCCTCAAAAGGACACATTTGCACCTTCTTTACCCCTAAAGAGTTAGAGTTACTACCCCTTAGAGTAGTAATATCTACCCTTAGCAATATGTACTCTGAACTGTTCATGGGTTAAGAAGGTACAAGGGTGTACCTTTAAGAGTACTACCTTGGTGACAAGCTTTTGTACCCCTAGAGATACAATTTTTACATTTTTCTTTTCTGGGAGTGTACTTGATACAGTACATGTTCCTGAATTTCCCAGGACAAATGCAGTGCGCAGTTGAAAATTGTGTGTACAGGGCATTTACTCACATACTGCTAATATGACACTCAAGTGTTGACATTAGATAAAGTGAGAGGCTTCGCTAAATTCCACAGCTGTTCATCCCTTTGAATTTCCCTATCTCCATATTCAAATTTGTCTTCCAGAAGGGTATGATGCAATGGAGGGCACCTCATTGCTAAATGAGGATATGATTGAGGACGATGATGGCGCCAGCTCCTCGGCTTATCAGGAAATCGAGCGGTTTGAAAGAGAAAACGCTGCACGTAGTCAACACAGCACCAGTTCCACGGTCACGGCTATCTCCATTCCTCCTACCTCCACGCATGCCTACCGAGTCCCGTGTCCGCCCCCGTCCCAGCCCCCACCGGATCCTCCCGTCCCGCAGGCTATTCAGGCTTTCAAGGAGTCTGCAAACATGGTGGCTGCCTTCAACATGCAGTGGAAGGAGGAGATATCGGCGATGCGCTACGAGCTAGCGGAGCTGCGCCGGGATGTCTGCGGAGAGCTAAAGACTTTCAACAGCAACTTCTTTAATTTCACCCAGTGCTATAACATGTGGACCATGTGCCGGGAAGCTGCCACTGGCACCAGTTCCAGCACCAGCGAGAGGGTGTCCGTTGGCGTCCAGACTGGTGCTAATGGTCTGGTGAGACAAAACACTGCAGACGCCTCAGTAATGTGTCAGCCAGAACCGGCTGCCTTCAACATTTTCGACCTGATGGAGCCTCCGCGCATCGAGATCACTGAGGGAACTCCTGAAGGAACCACAGCCACCAACAGCCCAACCAGTCCTGCCAGTCCAGTTAGACCCACCACCGGCCCACCGCTGTCCAAGCCGTTGGGACGGTCCAAACTGGACACTGGCAAGAAGAAGAAGAACTGCAGTCGAGCGGACGGTCAAAGAAGCGCCAGCCTTGAACTCTGGTGCAGAAAGTACACTAGTGGACCAATGTCCTACTTATCTCTATCCTTCTGATCATTCTCATCACTGGAACAGGCATTGACTTTGTTTCTGAAACAACACTATACACCTGCATCCAGAGAAGAGCTTGTCCCTTTTCTCTTGGCAAAAAAGATGATAGCTCGGCTCAAATGCCGAAAGGAGAAGGTGCCGTTTTGGCATAACAGGGATAGTGTAGCTATTCTAGATGGAACCATTTGCTGTGCCGGATCATAAAATCTGTTTACATCACCACGGAAATGAATCATGAATGTCATTCGCATTGTAAGGAATGTCGCAATTTGTCTGATTGTCACCGTCAGTGTTTTGTCCATGGCTAAAGCAGTTTTTGTGACAGCGGTGAATTATCTCACCGCTCAGTCTGACCAAAAGAGGTTATGAATATAGTTGAAAGATGCACTTTTTTCTTTTTTCTTTTAATGTTTATCAAATAAATCTAAATAATTTCAATTCGGCAAATTCTTTCAATACACTTCTTTGCATTGTTTTTAAGTTAGTTATTTTACTTTTTTGTAGTCGGATGAAAATTAGGAATACCGTTAACTTTAGTGACTGAGGTTTTCAGTCATGAGTTCAGTTTGTAGGCCAACGTGAAAGGCTAATTTGGATTTTTATACATTTATAATTTATAATTGTTTTATTTGAGTATAATAACTTCTATGGTTAAGAGTAATATTGACGTTTATGCTACAACATAAATGGTCAAATCTAATGTGAACTTTGAAACCATTGTTTGCTTGCTATCAAGTTGCTACTTGAGAACTATAACTATAGGGGCTTTCACACCACGTACATGTAGTTCCAGGAACTAAGTTCTGGTACTAGCCAGCAGGGTAGTTCCTAAAGAACCAAATTTCTCCCTCGGGCTGTTTTCCTGATTGCGTTCGCACCGGCAGCGGGAACTTTGAAGCTGCCGACAGTGATGTCATTTTGCGCGGCATTAACAAACGTAAAAAAACGGTAAATGGAGGACGCCGTGATCAGAGCTGTTTTTGTTGTGTGTCGTGGGTTTCGTGATAACTGAGATGGAATGTGAACGCAAAATTTACGTGATTGCAAGAGCAAAACGTTGGGCTATGAGACTAAATTTTTTTGACAACTTACATCGAAGCTGAGAAAAGAAACCAAAATACATTGCACTTTCAATTACATTGACAAAAATACCTGCATGTAATTACATCTGTAATTACACTGTTGTAACAGTGTAACGACACCTACACAATAGCAGCAAAAAAGTTTTGCAACACAACATGAACACAATAAGTGCATTGTAGAAAATAAAATGTGAAAAAAGGTATATATATATATATACTTTTATGGGTACAACAGCTTGTCACTGGGGCAGTAGCCTCAAAAGGACACCTTTGCAACCTCTTTACCGTTTTTTTACCGTACCATAAAAGTACATATTGCTACCTTAAAGGTACATATTACTACTCTAAGGTATTAATATGCACCATTTAAAGGGTAAAGAAGGTACAAAAGTGTCCCTTTGAGGCTACTGCGCCAATGACAAGCTGTTGTACTGACTTGTCCTGATATTGCTTAATGGACCACCATTTATGTTCTTATGTAGCAACTTTTCAAAGTTTAAAAATTCACATTTGAACCGTGACTCTGTAATTTATGTTGTAGAACAACATATTTGAACTTTTTTGACAATAAAATCATCTATTCTAAAAGCCTTTTAGAAGAAACCCATTATGTTGGTCTGAACAGCAAACTGAACAAACCGAACAGCTCTATAGCTGTCACACAACGCTTTTGCTTTTCATGCCAAATGAATATGATGGATCATGCACAGCAATCATGTTCAGCTTCTTTTTTTTCCCCTCAGTTTCCCAGGAGAGTCACATATAAATGGATTTAAAGAAGTCAAGAAATTTTAAGAAATTCAAATGGCATTTTAACTCAAGCATAAGCCCTTACCGTATTTACTGTAACTCTACATCTGCGGTGTAATTACTAGCTAGCATATATAGAAAGCATCTGTGGACTATTTACAAAGTAGTGCTGAGTGGTACATCTTTTTATTATTGAAATACTTCAATCAAGGATGGAAAAGTAAGCAATTTATTTCACTGAGCAATACAAAATTGGGTGTCCCCCTCAATTTCAGATTTCTCTGTAACAGCTTTTTGACTCTCACAATCCTAAAGGTGTAGTTACCGCTGTGCAAAATATCAGTATTATTTTAACATATTAGACTGAGTAAACATTTGTTGTGCCTTGTACTAAATCATAAATCATAACCAATAACATATCTCTTTAAAAGTATGTCTAATTATGACTAATTGAATCAGTCTAGAAATATTATGTCCCTTTCATAATTGTGATATGTATATATGTGGGGGAAAATAATGCTTAAAACTATTTTAATTGTGTTATTAATAAGTCATGGAGACCCTCATAATTCACAAATAATTTCCTTAATATGACCTGATTAACACAACTGAATAACACATTTTGTATCCTGAGTACACTTAAAATATCTAAAACTTGCTTTTATGGAAAACAGCATACGTGTACATTTCTCAATTACAATACCGTTAAGTCCTAACTAAAATTATTGACTAATTTTATATGATTTGACAGACTGTTATTTAGTATCAAATCAGGTAATGGCATTTTAAAAATCGCATTGTTAGGTGCTTTTCTGAAACTCTGAATTTAGTTTTGGATTATATTGAATTTTATTATTTTATGTTAATTTGTGCACTACAACTTATGTTTCATGATTACATGCACAGCCTTCTTGTATACTGGAAATACAATCATTTTATTTCAGTATTTCCCTGTATTTGATAGTTTGAACTATCAAAACTTTTGCATAATTCTGCTGCTCCTCTGCACTCTGTTAATCAAATATATAATGTTTATCTTATGTAATAAAGATACTATTTATTTATTAATATAAATTTCCCAATGCATATAGTTTTTGTTACTTAGGCATTTATTCAACAATTGCAATCTGAATGACAGAAATGAAAATCTATCGCTCAGCACTACTGTAGTTTTGTACTTACTGTAGCTTCACAAAATGACTGCTCCTGTAATTATCATACAGTTTTCCTCATAAATGTTCTATAACTGTGACCTTGACTTCCACACGTTCACAAACTTATTGATTTGTTTATTTAAATTAAGAATATAAAATGCAAAACAGATGCTGAATCTCCCTTTCCATTACGTTTCATTTCTTCTAATCATCTAGTCCAATTCCTTAGATATTAATTCTCCTTTAAACATTTTTCATTTCAAGTCACTTGTTCTGTATTTAAGGGACCATCTGAATTTGTCTCCACAGGACACACACAGCACGTGGAACCTATTTGTACAAAATGTTCATACACGAAAAAATAAAAAAATAAATCAAATATTTTAATTAAATCATGTAATTAAATTTATTTGTCTATCTATCTATCTATCTATCTATCTATCTATCTATCTATCTATCTACCTATGTATCTATCTATCTATCTATCTATCTATCCATCTATCTATCTGTTTGTTTATTTATTTATGGGTTTGCTTTCAGGACATTCAATCTCCATGTGCCACCATAATTAAAGAAATGAGACACTGTGACACTTATGGAAAATTACATTTATGCTCCATATAGTTAGCATATAAAAATAGATATAAAAAAAGATTAACATTCCTTAACACAATATATTTTTATGTACTAGGTTTAAGTAGTTTATTTAGAACAGAGGCTATATGAAACTATTTTGTTTACTGAAAATAAATATCATCACACCAAAGTTTAAGGCAATATTTGTCTGTTAAAAATTAAGTTCATTTTAAGCCACTGAAGAGAAGAGGAATAAAAATGACTTCTGAACTATCGTGATTTAAAAAAAAAAAAAAAAAAAAAAAAAAAGTTAGTCGAAAGTTTCTTGTTATATTACATTTGTTGTTGAACCACTTTTATTTATGTATTTATTTTATAAAACCATTATTTAGAGTATGATACACCATTATGTCAGTACAATTATTAAAGAGTGTAAAAGATCGGTTTAATATACAATATTACAATAAAATTATTTATGTGTATGCGTTTTCACATTGAGTGGTAACAAATGTTTTCATTCTTAAAGGGATAGTTCACCCAAAAATAAAAATTTGATGTTTATCAGCTTACCCCCAGGGCATCCAAGATGTAGGTGACTTTCTTTCTTCATTACAAGATAAATGGAGATTTTTTAACTCCAACAGTTAGTTGCAGTTTGTCGGTCATATAAGGCTGGCAATGGGAACTCCATGTAAATCTATGAGAGTTAAAAAAACATTCACAGACAAATCCAAATTAAACCCTGCGGCTTGTGACGACACATTGATGTACTAAGACATGAAACAAGCGGTTTTTGTGAGAAACCGAACAGTATTTATATTGTTTTTTTTACCTCTGTTAGACTACAATGTAGAGCTAGTCTGATTGTCTTAGAAGCGCATTACCGCCACCCATCTCTCAA
>SCHK01133667.1:553-13029 GCA_004124795.1 Poropuntius huangchuchieni | reverse complement strand
CACACACACACACACACACACTCCCACCCCTCAGAGAAAAACTGAACACACGTGCACTCAGAAAACTCACAATAAGAATAATAAAAGAGGTAAGGAACATATGTGAGCATTATTGATTGAAAAAGGCGCTATTCAGAACTGTTTACTACCTCAGCAAAGAAAAAAAAAAGCAGTCTACCTCACAGCAAGAGGCAGCAGCACCGATGCTCAATATTGACGGCGGTTTTATTTACTGTATAGTAGCTTGACTGGAAGCAGCTGATGTGGCTACATAGGCAATTCATACAAACAAACAGTGAGCCTGCGGGGAGAGGCAGGGACTGTTCATCAATGGCCACAGGCAAACACTGCTCTACACACAGCCTTGTGTCTAGGCACTCCATGAACAACATCAAAGCAGCTCTCCAGTCAGATTGTGGAAAACACAATCAATTGCGAGAAGCCTCTTATTTCAGAAATGTAAATTGGGCGGCTATAGAGTGGTGACAAAGGGAGTAAGTGGTACAGTGGGAGGTGGTGTGAATCAACAGACGGAAATGGGTTTGAAGTTATAAGTAGTTGTTGCACCTAGAGGAGGATGTACCTTGCCTTATTTAGACAATTCTGTGGTACTTTTAAAGTGTCAACAGAAAAAAAAATTTTTTTTTTTTTTTTTTTAAGTATGTCAAGCCTAAAAAGTATTCTATGGACACACTTTTTTAAACAAACACTTAACACACATTTTATTTTATTATACATCATGTATAGGCTACACTGAATGAAAAGAAATTTTGCATATACACACTTAAAATGAACAAAATAAACACTATATTATATTATATTATATACACCAAATATAGATGATATTTTAGTAAGGGAGGTTAATTAGGGCTTAAAAATAAACAAATAAATTAACCTTTGTTTTAAAAATTAAAAAATGTTATTTAAATGTACACTTTAAAACAAATATGATTATTAAGTCATGTCAACTTGTTTTACATTATTTTAACTCATCAAAATAAGTTGAGCAATTTAAACTTAATGATATTAAACAAATAAAAAATCTAGTTGAAACTCATAACTTAAGTTGAAATGACTTGTATAACCAAGTTGCTTATACTTAAGTTCAGTTTGCTGACTTTGACTTTAAGATGAAACAGGTAATAAAAAAAAAAGAATAATAATAAAAAAAGAATAAATTGTAATTGTTTTTAAAAAAAAAGAAGAAAAAAAAAGAAATAAGAAATATAACCCACAGAATCAATGATGGATCTTAAGCATGGCTGGGCAGCAAACCATTTAATTTAAGTGAAGCACGAGGACCACATTTTTCCTTTTTTTTTTTTTTTGCGAGCACCAAATGTTCACTTATGAAGAGAGGGGGCACAGTGAGGAACGTCAGACTGTGCTCTTTGAAATGCCTCACCACAAATGTTACAAGAGCTGAAAAGAATGCGCTTAAACGTCAGATTGATAAAACCAGAGGCAACATGTCTTGCATATGCTTGTGGTTAGACATATTAAAGCAAGATGAGAGCCGAGTGTCTATCCAAGATGTGGATACAACTGATTTTTCAGACAGCGATTTATAAAAAGCCACTATTTAGGGACTTGTTCTTCATCTTTTTGGTCATAGGAAGCTTAAGCAAAATATAGGTGCAAAAAAAATAAACAAAAATAAGGAGAAAAGCACAGGGATGGAGGCGGGGAGAGAGAGAGCGCAATGCAATGATGCTAAACAAAACCAGGTCAAGTCTTCAGAATTCTTTCAGATGGAGCTTTGAAGCACAACAATCGCAGTTAATTAGATCCAGAATATCCGCCTCCACTCCAATAACATTGTTTTTGTCAATAGAACTGGATACAATTAAACAAGAACAATGAGACAGCTCGCTCTAAATGCTGAAGTGAGACGCTCTGCTCTGCCAATGACATTGTTTGCAGAGAAGACCTCTAATGAAGGAAGAATACAGTGCTTTACTAATGCAGGCCATATTCTAAACAGAACTGACAGCTTCTCACAGAACCGCTGCCTTTATGACAGCCGACACTACACACCCTAAACATACAGAGCTAGCAGTAATAACAAGCACTTAAATACTCATTAGCAGGCCGATATAAAACAACCTGTCAGGGGCGCATCCAGATAGCGAGAGATATAGACGAGAAGTTTGAAGGATAAGACAGTGGAAGGGCTGTAAATAAAACAAGGCGAGCGGCATGCGTGTCTATGTCTGAGCTCACAGCTGCCCGCTCCTCAATGATTCATGGAGATCCTTCAGAACGCCTTATGATGAACCGTTCAGTAGTGGTTTGGGAGAGAGCTGGTCAACGGAGCCGAGCAACGATTGCACCGAATCCACAATTCCTCATAGATGCCAATACATCCCCGGCTCAGGATGTGTTGTACACTAGAGAGGACAACTGACAAATAAATAAAAGCCTTTTTGTCTGTAAACACGGGTTTATGCAAGTCCAAAGCTCCAAGAGGAATGGATGGAAAACACTCAAGGGTGCAAGGGAGGGAGATCATAAAAGAACAGAAACACTTTACTAGGAACAGTTTGTTTTGTGAGTAATCACCCCACTGAATAATAAAGTGAAGTGCGTGTTGAAGCTGATGCCAAAACGTTAAGATGCGGTGAGAAACTCCGCAATAGCTAGCGTAGTGACACTTTTAGTGGAAAGTTACATCTAATTTTTATCAAATGAGAAAGTACGCTGACAGCAAATGTGATCTGCCAATTCTTCCATTATTTATTCACCTTCATACTGTTCAAAACACATATTTTTTTTTTTTTTTTTTTTTTTAAAAAGGGAAATTTCCATGCAGTTAAAATGAATGGAGACTGGAGTTTTCATGCTTTGAAAAGGACACAAATGCAACTTAAGACAGGGGAAGTAAATACAATGACCTGTTACATAATTATATACAAGTTTGCAGGATGTTTGCATGTCCAGGATAATAATGATGCATCAGCCAGTGTGTTATTAGGGATAATAAATAAAAACGTTTGCTAATTTAGTTGTTATAGCACAAAATGTAAAATTATTCAAAAGAGGCCTTATTACCTCACTACATATAGAATAAAATCAAAACTGATCACTAATAACCCCCTCAGTGAGTTGTAAATCATCAGCTAGGAGTGATCCTTGAATTCAGTCTGGCTCTCAATCCTGTTCCTCGCGTCGCCTGCTCTGAATCTCTCTCATTCAGATGAGCCCAGCTCCAACAACGAACTGTTCCATTTATACACTTATTTTCACATAGCTATGAGAAGCGTTATACATGGACGCACGTGCGGTTGCCATACTGTATTAAAGGAACACTCCACTTTTTTTGTTTCTCCAACTCCCCCAGAGTTAAAAAGTTGAGTTTTACCGTTTTCGAATCCATTCAGTTGATCTCCGGGTCTGGTGATAGCACTTTAGCATAGATCATTGAATCTGATTAGACCAGAAGCATCACGTTAAAAAAATGACCAAAGAGTTTCGATATTTTTCCTATTTAAAATGGACTCTTCTGTAGTTACATTGTTTACTAAGACCGATGGAAAATGAAAAGTTGCGATTTTCTAGGCCGATATGGCTAGGAACTATACTCTCATTCTGGCATAAAAATCAAGGAACTTTCTGTTCCCGTAACATGGGCGCAGCAGGCACAGTGATATCAGATGCACACTAGAGGTGGTTTAGGCAATCACAACACACTGGGCCAGCTAACCAATCAGAGCACATCTTGTATTTCTGAGGGAGGGGGTTCATAAAAACAGGAAATGATCAGTGGGTTTATCAGAGAAGGGACAGAGCAGTATGAAATAAAGGTAATTTATGTGAAAAATAATGTATTTTTTAACAAACAAAGCATTAACACATATTAGACTGCACCCCATGAACACAATTAAGTCTAGGAAAAATAAATAAATAAATACATAAATAAAAAGTCAACCACCCCTTTAAATGTGTTCAGAAGACTAGTGTATGAAGTGACTATAGGGCACTATGAAATCCATTTTATTTTTTCCATCTTAAATTTATTTTGTCCAAGTTCCTTTTTTTTTTTCCTTTCCATTCTGGAATTCTGGATTCTGTTTTTTTTTTTTTCTGTTTAATTTTTTAAGACTGTTTTAATGGTTATTTAATTTTATTAATAGCTTTTTTATTAAAAGCTTATTTACTAAAAGTTAAAGTTAAGACCCTATGAATATACATTTATATACGTTTTGTATATGAATATACAAAAATACATTTTATGGGTTTTTTTCCTCTCAAATTTAGTTTTTACCAAATTCTGCATTTCCCATTAATTTTCTGGATTCCATTTTAAGGCATCTCTAAATAATTGATTTTATAAAAAACATTATTACATTAAATTACGGTGTTGCGTATTTAAATTTTTCTGTTAAATAAGTTCTGGTAAATAATTTTTCCAGTAAATATTCCTTAAATGTTTTAATTTTATTAGTAGTAGGCTAGTACTCTCATGTAATATATTTTTGACAGTTTCTTTAAGATAAATCTTGTAAAACCGTAGAGACTATGTTCATGTGTTTATGTACTACACATAATATATTGAGGCAGCAGGGATGAAATTATCACGTTTCAGTATGTGTGTAGTAAATGAAACTATGCATCTGCGCCATAAAGAACATGAAGGATTCATATTTAAATATTATTTTGCAGCTTAAATAGTCCATATCACATTTTGATATAAATTCTGACCTACTTTTGATTTATGCACCCAAAATATGGCAAATTCCGTGACATTCCGCGTTATACACTAAATTTCATTTTTACGACTAGATTCCGCCTGTTTTTTTCTCATCACGGAAATCATAGGGCCCTATTCCCCATCTATTGCAATCATATGGAAAAGAGCAACCAAAACATTTTAAATATTTCTTATTATGTTTCACACAAAAAACAATGAGAATAAATGATGCAAGAATGTTCTTCTTTTTTTTTTTCTTTTTTTTTAGTAAACTAAATACAGTGAATGTAAGATGCACTGTATTCATTCAACGGTGCTCATGAGAGACCGTCTGGACCGGGATGCACATAGGTGCATGTCTATACAGCACTGAGCTTTCTATTAAAGATTTATATAGCATCTGTTAGAGCTATTGACATACAACTGTGACCTCAGAAAGAGCTGCCTTGTTTTCCCATTTGAAATCATGGCAAGCGTTTGGGCTCTGTCGAACAAATTCTGCAGAGGCCGAATCGGGAGTGAGCCAACACATGTCCTCACATATACACGAATACAGACACCTATACATATATAGAAAAAACACACACAGACAGACACAGTCAGGATTAATGGCAGGGAACAAATTTAACCTGCTGTTGGGTGGTCGCGAAAGAGTCCGGATAAACTTTTGACTGCCGAGCACGTCTGAATTATGAAGTGAAATAGATGGGTTCATTTATTTGGAAATGCACATACCAGGTGGCAAGAGCGTGGGACATTATTAATGTAGCTGTCATGTAAATTCCACATAAACACAGGAACAGAGAGGAAATGTACAATTTACAAGCATCTCACTGACCGAAGCCACAAAGCAGCCATTCATTCGCCAGGGCCGCACGTTTAAATAGAAACAAGGTGGTCAATGGTTGCACGTCATCGTTAGCCTCTCAATAAACAAGTGAATTATACAGGCCTGTCACAAAACGGACTCAAGGTTTTGATTTAACATAGAAAACGTATACTTCAGAGAAGGGAAAAAAAACAAACAAGGTAATTTAATGCAACCGCAATGACTAAAAAACAAGGTCATGCTGCTAATGCGGCTACGACTTGAGCGATAACGCTTGAAACCCTGAGTTTGCATTTAGACTGTACAAATCAATGTAGAACTATATAGAATACAAAACTCAAGCACCGCGGGCTGGTGCGTGACGATCCAAAGCAGAGTGTAGTTTGCCGGTGGCTGGGCAGCGGCCCTTCTCTCTCTTTCTCTCTCCCCAGATGAGTCATTAACAGGCAGGCAGAACCAAGTGTCCTGGCTTTAAATGCCACCCTCTAAAAATAAACCCCCAATTGCAGCCTGACTAATGTCTCCATCAGTATTCTCTGTTCCTGGCCTGTATGCTAGCTTAAACGCTAACCTGCACAGAGCACTTTTCCGCAGGAGGGGGGACCTCCATCTTGCCCTCTCTCGATGTTAATCATAACACGCTTGGAAATTTCCGCCTTCTTTTACACATAGTTCTCTGTGGGTTTTCTTTACACATACCTAGCAGGGGAGGGGATCTGCTTTCTCACATAGTCATATGTTAGGAAAAAGCTGTAACTGCTTTGAAAGGTGTAGAAAGCCTTGTGTTGGACAATATATATGGTGTTTCTTCAACTACAAGCACATTTATAACCCAGAGGATGATTTGCATTACAGATTTTAATGTGATTTCACAAAAAGAAAAACATTTAAACACTTTTGTCTTGATTATTTTTGCTACTTTGCTAATCTTTCATTGTTTTACCGTTGTTCCAGACCCGGATCTTCAAACTGAAAATATGAAAATCTATTATGAATCATTGATTACATTTTAAAAACATTTTAAAAACATGTCTAATTTCATGTCTAATTGTGAAAGCGTATTTTTGTTGCATATTTCCAGTCAAACTCTAATTGACAAGTTACAGTATGTAAAAACAGAAAAAAAATCTATTTAAAACATAAAACGCTAGCTACGGAATTAGCCTTGGCAAGGAAATTTATTTATTTCCAGAAACCAGTGTTCATTTTGACAGGCATTTGTCTTTGTCTTGAGACGAAAATACTTAATAGTCTCATTGCATTTGTGTCAACTTTTAGTCATTACTTTTAGTCATTACTTTTAGTCAAACTGCAGTTACCAACATTTATTTTGAATTTGGAAAAACTATTTTCATTTTATGGTAGAGATACAAATTAAACTCATTTTTCAGATACAGTAGGTTTACTTAAGTATACATTTAACAAACATTTGTTGGTTAACATTAATGACACAAATAGGTATTTTATTAGGGACGCTGTCCCTTTAAGACAGAAGGTATGCATAGAACTATAGGATGCACTTTGAATGTCTGGTAGTCCTGAAATAACATTCTAGTCCCGTCTTGTCTTGCTAACGAAGACGCGGCATAAATTTTGGCATAGTTTTTATCATCAGATATTAGTTTTAGCTCGTCAACGTCTCGGCTTATGTTGCCTTCACATGTTATCAGAATTATCATAAATACGAGTTTCCTATTCAGAAATTGGACGTGAACAGCGACTCAAACCGTATTTACTACTGGGAAATTCGGAAATAATTTTGATAGAGTTTCCGAGTTAGGCGGGTCATAAACTTTAATTATAGTGGAGGGGACAACCATTGCAAGGTCAAGGACAAGCTCGTAATCATGACTTCATAAGTGGGAAATAGGAAATTTCCGTTAGCACGTAAAGGCAGCATAAGTCACAGAAAAAAAACTGTTCGTTAACGAATATTTTTCGTCTGTGTCTTCGTTGACGAAACTAACACTGCCAGAAACCATTGATTCTCAAGTTTTTTAAGCTGAATCTACCTGATGTAAAATACACCTCTGCGATTTAAGGTTTATATTTCAATAAATTAACAACATATGTTCACTGTTCTCTCATTTTGGTTAATCGTAACTTGGCATGCAGGTAAACCAATAAAATATCTCTTAAGTGTTTCAATTTGACTGCTTTTATTTTAACAATTATTTATATTAAAGTACATTTTTCTGATGCAATTCTCACTATTCTTCTACAGTTTCTTCACACACCCCAGTTTAGAAAACCCTGCCATAATATAATTTCCTCCAGAGAACGTAATCAAATACAATAATAATTTGAGCTGGCGGAAATTACATAAAAATCAAAGAGGACAATTAAATAAACCAGCTGTGAAACAATAGGGTCGACAGGTCCAAAAATACCCATAGTTAAAGAAACACCTATGAAATATGACACCTTCAATATACTGTGCTCATGAACTGCTAGAGATTCCTCTTTTTAAAGAGTGTGGGGGAAAACATGAGGTGAAGTCGCCAATAGCTGAAGAAAACCAAACATGCAAGATTGATGTTAGAATGAAGATGGGTCTCCGGTTGAGATGAGAGGAGGGGAGGTTCCTGTGGGCTGAGGGCGATAAGAACCCTCCTTTCAAATAAGGCTACATAAAGCATGAAACAGAGTGGTTAAGCCAGCTCTTGTGTGGAATGCAGCGGTTGACGTGCATGCCTACATGGCCCTTTACATCTGAATCGTAGACAGACAGAGTGTCTACGGCCTCCTGTGAGGGCCTCTTCCCCACCGGACCACATTCACCACGATAATGGAGAGAGATGGAGAGGACTTAATAAAGCTTGGTGGGACACCTGCTCCTAGTCATCCACACTGGGGAATCTGAGCAGCCTGGGTGTTTATTTCACACGAGGGGACTCCAACGGACTGGAATCGAACACACACACACACACACATACACACACTCACACACTCACCCAGGCACAGACACACAGGGGCTCACAGGATTTGGGCTTGAATAACTGTTTTTCAGCACCTTGGAGCACAGACGGCGAGGGGCCCTGCTCTCAGAGGGCTTAAGGAGTCCTGCTCAAAAGCAGCAGCTGCCTCGGGACCTTTCCCCCCTCGCAGGGGCCCAGGGGATCACGTGGCTCGGCTACAATCAAGAGCCTTTTAACCATTTAATCATTTAGCAGAGAGCACACACATATCATTCTCCACCCTAAACAGCTGTCACGGGGCATCCTGAACCACTGAAACCAGAGGACGTCATTAACCGCCATAAAACGTGCTCTGAAACAAGTTAGTATTTTATATTTGACACAAAGTTATCCCATGGGATGCTACTCAATCAATGTCAGGATGCCCTGGGTAAAGAGCTTTTGATGTGTACGACTGATAAATTGCAGCCTGCAATAAAAAAAATAAGGCTGTGCAAGCTGCAACTCAAGTTCATTTAAATACAAATCCAACAGCAGCTAATGGNGATGTGTACGACTGATAAATTGCAGCCTGCAATAAAAAAAAAAGGCTGTGCAAGCTGCAATTCAAGTTCATTTAAATACAAATCCAAAAGCAGCTAACGAGGAGCTGACATGAAATACGTTTGTATTTCATTTAAAACATGCAGCATTTACCTTTGTAAAAAGGAATTACTTAATTATTTTACCCTAAAAATGCATGCAGATAGTACCCGAAAGACAACATAACATATTTGTGCTTTAAAACTGTTATATAAAAAGTTAAGAATATTAAAAATAAGAAATGAAATTAATTAAAATTATTATTATTGTTTAAAGCATTTAAATTATAATTTATTATTTTTCTGAAATATTTAGTTATATTTTTATCTATATATTTTTAAAATATATTTGAGTTCAAAGTTGTGTCTGATGCATACACTTTACAATTTTTTTATTATTTATTTAAAAGCCAAATACAAGATTAAGGGAAATATAGATGACATCCACCAACTACCCACACACTTTTTCCTCACGCACAAAACCTACATGTAATCAAACTAAGTAAAACTGATTAAGTTTACCAACCGTAGTAACATCTAAAATGTTCAAGACTCATTTGCCAACGGGAATCAGTACTTCAGAAACTCAACAAAACTACAGGAAGATCTGAAAGACAAGTGATTTCTCCACATGAATTCTCTGTCGAAATCACTCGAGAGGAGAGTTTTCCATTTGATTGGCACTGAAGGCTATATTTAGACAAACAGCTAACAGACGCACTGGGACACGCTCAAACAATGCAGGACGACACCGAATGTAAAAGCGGCCGTCAATCCTCATTTCAACAGAGTCATCTGGTGCGGCAATTCTTCCAGACCTTCAGGAATTAGCAGCGTGATCAATGGATATATTTTCCCTCTTTTCTTCCTCTCTTGGGTGAGGCTGCTAATCAGCAACACCAAGCTTAGCAACATGGTTTGTTTAATTATTCTGGTAGTTTACAAGGAGACTGAGGACTTCATGAAAAAAAAAAAAAAAAAAAAAAAGCGAGTGGGGAGGGGGTGGATCGGTGTGAAAAACTGGTAATAAATATTGTTGTTCCAGCCCTAATTAAATTGTTCAGTAATTTCTCAACACAAAAGAGAACACAGTTTATCTGTTTAAAATCAATAGCCCATTTCACGGTGAGCCACGTCCCAGCAAGACGACAGTGTCATTACTTATTCCATTCTCTAAGCTTCCACTGTGCCTGTTCTCCCAAGGTTGAATCTGTTATTTTTTCCCCCTTGTTTAAGGAGAGTGAGCGAGAGAGAGGGGGGGGGAGTCAATAATAATTCCTCTTTTATAAATGGATGGATTTGGCTGTCAGGGGACAGCTTTTCAAACGCAGTGTCTCAGCTCTCTCAATGACTCTTAAGTAATGTCTACAGAGCCACTCACGCACAAATAAGATCATTAAAAGCACTGATTACCTCTGAGCCTTCACCACTCATCTTTAAAATATTCTTTACTCTGACAAGTGGAAAGCCAATTTAAACTGAGATGTTAAAATGAGCCGAATGCGATGTGCTGCAGCGGAGGCCGTCTTCCAAAACAATTCCGAGGCGGCCCGATGACTGATTACCCAACCGCTTATTTGTTTTGAAACAATTACTGGTAATCATATTGATGTTTATGCGCGGTGCCCTTTCTGAGAAGTAAAACTCCGCTTTGTAATTACATCACTGGAATCTAATCAAGAGGAGATAAACCTTCACCTATGCTAACAACATATTAAAATGCAAATCAGCGCAGTTGCGGATTCGCACGCACTCGCGGGCCTAATTATCCCGTGATGTCACAGACGCGGTCCTTGTGTTCCGTTTCCTTGGCAATCTATCAATCTGAATCTGCTCATTAACTTTACAAATATTAACGACGAGACGTACAAATCGGAAATAATCTGTTTTTGATGAGCGGCGCAGGTGCAGACCAAGCTCGGCTGAAGCATGACATCACTGTCGCCCTATCAGGCAGACATCATTGAGCCCTTGGACTCGCATTACCAGACCGCCCTGAGGTAACGCTACTGATGTCAGATCCTCTTCGGGTCAGAGGGCAGGACCCCTCGCACCGTCGTGACACGGACCCTTCGTCGGGGATGAAACGATGTGTCTGTGGTGACAGTCTGGGTTTCAATTAGACTCAGGGTTTGAAGGCAGACAGATGGTGTGAGAGAGAGACGGTCCTGCTCTTCAAACCTGAAGTAAAAAGACTGCCCTTAGCTGATCTCCTAAGGGAGACACATGGGATGATCCGTTGAGCTATGATGTTCCATGTCAATAATTCATATCCATGCAGAGAACACCGCACGTCCTAATGTGAACCATCTACGAGCGCACGACTGCATCTTTTCATCAGTAATAAAGAAAAAACGGCATTGAAGAATTTTCTAGTCCAATTTACTCCCACAAAATGGCTGTAGGATCTTGGTTTCTGTAAAAGTATGCTCATTTAAGGAACTTTTGGCTGTGAATCAGTCAGAGATAAATGAGGGTAATTACACACATGGCCCAACTGTTTAAATTAGGTTACAAGTTAGGCTACAATACTTTTAACTGCTGGGCTAAAACGAATGCTGAAACTGCTGGTTTCTTCTGGCAAAATACATGGGCTGAGTTTTTCTTCTTAACAACATGCCATTTCTGTAGTGTTCAAACGCTGCGCCTCTGATCTTCTCCCTAAAAACATGATAATAAATCAGACGATAAAAGAGACAGATGAGAAGACAGTCAACATAAAATTTGGTAACTTAAATCACCCTTATGTTACTCCAAACCTGTAGGACTTACTATTGACCATGGCACACAAAAGAAGTCATTTTGAAGAATGTTCAAGCTGCCCTCTTACATTAAATGACAAAAAAAAAAAATATGCACCCGAAAAACATCAAAATAATTCAAATACATTGTATGAGATATTTTGAGCTGGCTGGTAGTTTTGTGAAAGGAAAAAACTACATAAAGTAGCATCAGTCACTTACTGTATTTTACGTTGAATAGTGTAGCTTTGACATTATACTACATAATCCCTCAAAAAAAAAAAACAACAACAAAAAAACCAAGAACAACAGGATACAGGGGAGAGTAAAATGGAAAGTTTAATCTGAACAAACTAATCATTTATAATAATAACAATACTAATAATTATAATAATAAACTTACATAACATTATTTTTAATCTGAGTAAACTATTTCGGATATTACTATTATTTTTTATTATTAATAATAATAATAATAATAATAATAATAATCATCATCATCATGAAATGTTAAAATTGCATTGATATAACATTGCATATTATATGACAATGCTAACCTGTGCAAAGTATTTGATAATTAAATAATATATTATATAAATATTTATAATTATAATATATTACATAATATATATGTATAATAGAACATTTAAATCTGATCAAACTACTTGTCTGACAATAACAATTTAAACTTTGTGAAACATTTCATACATTACATAA